>VYZU01062457.1:46375-69454 GCA_013401355.1 Ceyx cyanopectus | reverse complement strand
ACTGTCTGAGACAGTGCTGCAAAGTGAACAGAGCTCCCTTGGTTCCCAAACGTGACCTGAGTCCTTGGTCACTGCACCATACCACCCAACCCTCCCCTCCTGAAAACATCTCCATTGCTCTGAGGCTTCACTGGGTTAAAAATGGTTCTTGCATCAGAAGATGTCCCTCCTGAGCAAGGTCCTGCTCAGTGCCCTGCCCCAGCCAATCAAGCCAGGCCCTATTGTGGCTCAGTGCTCCTTTCAGGTCAAAGCATCCACAGCAACAGATGTGTCTTCTCTGTGTCACCCAGGGCCTCCTGTCAGCCACAAATGCAGCTGCCCTCTTGTCATGGGATACCCAACGTCTCCTCTGACCTGCCTGCAGAACATCTGGATAAAGCCATCAAGGGTGGAGCTAAGCCACTGCAGTACATCAGCTAAGGGGAGAGAAGAGCTGGCCTGTCCTGAGTGAAAACACTACACCCTCCCTCTCTACA
The DNA here is from genome assembly GCA_013401355.1 of Ceyx cyanopectus. Lineage (NCBI taxonomy): Eukaryota > Metazoa > Chordata > Aves > Coraciiformes > Alcedinidae > Ceyx > Ceyx cyanopectus. Next base: position 68,978 of record VYZU01062457.1, on the reverse strand, counting down.
GAGCACAGGAGAAAGGCTGCAAACCATCACTGAGCTGGTTGGCAGCAGCTCCCTTCTTCTGCCCCTGGGAAAGGACACTCATCCCCACAACACAGAATTAGAGAGCACAGTGCTGGGAAGCCATCAGTGTCTCCCAGCCAAGCTCCAGCCTTCTGTGACCAGCCAGCAGCAGGCAAAGCAAAAAGCTGAAGGGGAAATTGACACAGCTACTCCTGCATCCACTTGTGATATCCTCCCTGGCTGGGAATAAAGGTTTCTAGGGCAGGAACCTGAGAGGAACTCCGGGATATGCATTTTCCATTTGTGAAGACCATGTTTAGACTGAAGGCTATAGGAAGAATCACATCCACCTCTCTACCAGCTCAGGAGCCCTCCCCACACAGTCCCTGCTCTCCCACATCTAGGACTGACCACCTAAATATCTTGGGGAACAAGCTTGGCAAAGATGTGAGAAAGGGGAAGGAATTTGTCAGCAATTCACCCCAGTGTCATGCCTACTCTGTACATAACACAGGTGACAGGAGGTATGAAAAAGGAGTGGAGAAAGGCCACCTATCATTTCTCTAGAGACTAAAAGCTGAGATTTTCCCATTTCTAGTCCATAGACATCTATTAAAATGGCTTGAAAATCTGAAGGTGGTGCAGAAAACAGCCACAAAACCATTTCAAGGGATGGAAAGACTTTTCCAGTGAGACTTGTACAGTTCATTATGTTTGTCCTGTGCAAAAGAGAAAAAGCAGTGACTCGATTTCCCAGTTCTTGAAGGCAATAATCCAACAGGCACTAGAGACTCTCTAATCCAGAGCAGAAACACGTAATGGGAAGCAATGTCTGAGTCAATGCCAGGAGAATTCAGCTGAGGAATAAGGATCGTGCTTTTAACGCCCTAGGTGATTAACCACAGGAACAAGCTAACAAGGCAAGTAGCAATATCTCTGGTGGAGACAATCAAACCCACGTCACTGGGCTCCACACATCTGTGCCACATCTGTGCTGGGGAAGACATTCAAGGATCTAATGATTCCTTCTGGTCTTAAAATGTGCAATTTTGCTGTAAATTTCTCTGAAGGCTCCGAGTTAAACCTGTGTTAAAAGAGCAAATGACTGGCATTCATGTGCTGCAGTTCTCACATAGAAATGATTAGAGACATGACATCTCAGATCCTACAGTGAAAACATCAACAGACTTGTCCTGTGGGCAACCAGGGACATCATGGAATGGTTAGGGCTGGAAGGGAGCTCCAAAGGGCATCTAGTGCAGCCCCCCTGCAGGGAGCAGGGACACCCTCAACTAGCCCAGGCTGCTCAGAGCCTTGGCCAACCTCCCCTGCAATAGCTCCAGGGATGGGGCCTCAACCACCTCCCTGGGGAGCCTGTGCCACTGAGCCACCACCCTCAAGGGAAACAACTTCTGCCTCAGATCCAGTCTCAATCTCCTCTGCTCTCATTTCAACCCATTCCCCCTCATCCTTTCACTAGAGGCCCTTGGAAACAGCCCCTCTGCAGCCTTCCTGCAGCCCCTTCAGGCACTGGCAGGTGCTCTAAGGTCTCCCCAGAGCCTTCTCTTCTCCAGGCTGCACAACCCCAGCTCCTTCAGTCTGTCCCCACAGCAGAGCTGTTCCAGCCTCTGAGCATCTCTGTGCTGCCACCACACACACAAGGTACTTGTGCAGAGCTGCTCTTCATCATGAGGTTAAACCCAAGTCCACTTGAGATGATGCCCCAGGGAGAGCAGCACTTTGGAGTGGAGCAGGAGAGTCCCAAGCACAGGAGAAGCTCAGAGGCTGCAGCTTCAACCTGCATTTTATTCTGAGCCAATTACTGAGCAAATAAACTCCTTCAGCTTGAACCAAAAAAACCTCTACACAGGAGAGTCAGAGCAGAGGCAACATTCAGGCTACACTTTGGGCTTGTTAACACTGCAGTGAAGAAAATGACGTATTTGCTAAAGGCTGGTATCTCACTGGGCAATAATTATAAGGAATGGGGTTTTTTTGGGGTTTTTTTTGGTTGCTTAATCATTACTGCTTGTGTTAGGTTTCCTTTGAACAGTTTTACCACATTGTACTGAAACAAGAACCCACCAGAACTATTGATCTTTTCCTGAATAGGGCTGTCTACACAATTGTCTTTCTACTCCTTCCCCTAAGCTCTTTCCAACATCATTTTAAAATCTCTCCTGCAGTTTGTTGCAAACTTGCCCACTTATGATGAATTAGCCAAGTACAAAATAGAAAGGAGAGAATTTTTTTTTTTTTCCTTCCCAAAAATATTTATCTTTGGACTGAAACTGGGCAGGAATTACTGCAGAGCAGGGTTTTTTTATAAAACTATGGAAGCAAAGGGATGTTGGTTGCTTGCTTCAGAGGGAAGCCCAGCCTGAGGGCAGCTCTGGGGCTGGAGTTCACAGAAAGGCTCAAGTTTTTGCTGGTGGGAGTGGCAAAAGGAGGAGGTTTTTCTAATTCTAATAAGTAACACTGTTAAGTCTCTTTAAAATAAAGGAAGGCTGAACAGCTGAGTAATCAACAGGACCAAATATGATGTACCACACTGCTTCCCCCCCCAGTGCTGGGCATGCTCTCTCCTTATGACCCCACCATAGGCACTGCTCAAGGAAAGAGCCTTTTCATCCTCACAGGCTGTGACCACCTTAGCCTCCCTAGAGCTGTAGTTTGATCCTCTGAGCTCATTTAGCCCCCTGAGGGCTGTGGTTTGATCCTGAGCTCCTAACCCACCCACCAGCATATAACCCATCTACCAGCACAGCAGTCCAGCCAGATGGCAAATCCACTGGATGCACATCAGGCAAGTGGCCTCTGCTCTCCATCAGCTCATCACCTGCTTCGCAGATTTCCCAGAACTGTGCCAAAGCTCAATGTGCTTCTGGAGGTGCCAAGGGCTGGGCAGGTGCCCAAGAGAAAGCAAAGATACCACCCAGTCCCATTACTGTCTGTAAAATCCCCCAAGCCACAGTCCAAATGATCAGATCCATCACCTTTAGACTAACAGGCAGGTGGTTTTGCAGGAGCCATCACTCAGGGTTTTGACAAGTGAGTGCTGGAAGATCTACCAGAGGTAATTTAAAGCAGTGGACACCTCCAGCTGCCTCCCACTTCTTCTGCCCTGGGTTACACTCCTGCCTATAAAGAGGCTGGGAGACAAATAAAGAGCAGGAGCATGATCTCCCAAATGCTCTGCTCACTGGTCCACCTCAGGATCAACTCAACTTAAATGTTGGGTTTTTGTTTTGCCTTTTTTCTTAAAAAATAAAATAAAATACATGAGCATCTTTGAACCCTTGATGAAGACATCAGCATCCTGAAACAGGTTTCAAGAGAGCTCTGCAAGTGCTTGTGGGCAATGCCAAGGCACTCAGTTATCAAGCTTGTGTGGGCAGATCCTGTTTGTGACAGACCAGCAGGAGCCAGCAGTAAACTGTGGGCTGTGCAGACAGTCATTATGCCCTCACGCTTAGAATTTTCACACAGTTATCAAAACACTTTAGATCATATAGAATCACTCTATTTTCTAACTACCTTCATCCCAACTGTCTTGAGTAGGGAGCAGCATCAAAGGATTCTTCACATCTCATTTGTTTTCATGTCTCACAACTGCAACAACTGTCATCTCAAAACTCTTTCCAAGGTTGCCCTGACTTGGTTGCCCCTGAAGCAGAAGACATCACAGCATGGGGGGGCAGCAGAAACACTGTGAGGAGCAAGGACATGGCAGAGTTGACTTTGTGCAAGACTGATAATGGTCCTCACTGCATGTCTCCACTGGCACAGCCTGGCCCCTCTCTCTGCAGTCAGCTCTCCAGAGGGCATGCCAGTGAGTAATTTGCCCATGGCATCCTCAGCCAACTCCCCAGGTCACTTCTGACACAAGAAGAACAAGCAGGAGCCCAGTGATGCTTCACCTCTCGTCCTTGACAGGTGGTGCCTGCTGCAGGGAGCCCAGTGCCCTGACCTGAGAGGGAAGGTGCCCCCAAGAGCTTTGCTGTGAAGAGGTGAACAAACACACATCCATACCCTCTGGTGGCAAACTCCCCTGGCAGGGCACGTGTTTTCTGTTAAGACTGGAGCTGTAACACACATAAGCTCTTAATGTGTTGGACTGAGTTGCTGTTAACTTGTTCCAGCTCTAAACACCATGTGCTTCAGTAACCATTAACTGATTCCAGCTAATGATCCACTTTTGTTAGCAGGCACACCATAAGCTGCTGCTTCCTTCCCCACCACAGACCAGGCAAAATTGCAAAAGCAAAAAGAAAAAAACCCAAAAACCAGCTATGGCAAAGCAAGTGCAGAAACTGGAGGAACCAGGCCAAGGAGAGCATCTCCTAGCCTGACAGAAGAGGTTGCAGTGTGGGGACACACAGAGCAGGTGGGGACCCACCCCTCTTCCCATGCAGGGTGCAGATCTTCCCCCACCCCATGCAGGCAGCCAGCTGAACACATGCAAATCCATTAGGGATCCCTTCAAGGGCAGACAGAATGGGCATCCCAGCTGGCTGCAGGGCATCTCCGTGCCATGCATGGGAAGAGATCTAGGCAGGGATGCTACATCTGCCAGCCTCTGGCTGACAACATTTGCTTTGGAGGCACTGGGAGGTACAGGCCACCTTGCTGTCATCACTGTAGCTTAGACTGTCCTCAGGATTTCCCATGGGAAGCATCAAGGCATCTTATTTTGGGGATTATTGTGACTCTTCAAATATTTATGGTACTTCACAAAACAAAAGGTTTGCATTCCCTATCCCTGTGACACCGAGAAGAGGAAAGCAGGAATTAATTACCAGTACTCTCCTTCCATCACCTTTCTGGCCTTGGAGGGACCACAGTTGAGGTAGGATGCCTGAAGTCTTTAAGCCTGCCTGTCTTTAAGGAGAAGTTCTGCAAGAGCTGAACACTTTTGGGAACCCAGAGAGAGGGCCAGGCAATGCCCTTTGGAGCTATTTATGTCTCATCTCTTACCCTTACTTGTGGCTTTTCCAGGAACCCCTTTGCTAGTGACAATGGGAACGTGGCAGACCTATTTGTGCAGTGAAAAGGGAAAAAGCCCCTCGTGGGGCAGCTTCCCTACACCCAGCTACCCTTTGTTTCTGCTCTTGCCTCAGATCCAGGGCTGTGGGGGTGGGAGGGGGGGAGTTGTTCAACTGTGTTGACTAAGATAATTTGGCACTTCTCAAAGGAAATTTGCTACAAAGGGAGAAGTACCTCCCTGCACACAAAGAGCCCCTTTGAGGGCGGAAGGATGCTTCAGTGCACATTTTGTACCCACAAATCCGACCTCCGCCAAGGACAAAGCCAGGGACAAGAACCCTTAATTGCTGAAGAAATGAAAAGGTAAAAAGCACATCCGCAAGCAAAATGACTCTGCTACTGACACAGCCCACAGTGGCCACGGGGATCTGTCTGCCTGTGCAGGGCCTGGCTGTGCAGATGACTGGTGACAACCCCAGCAGCCCACCTGCACCCCAGTGAGCCCTCCAGATGGGGTGCTAAGGTGCCCTCAAGCAGGGCAGGCATGGGTGACAACACAGGCTGCAGATCCACAGCACTGCAAGATGGCTCTGTGGAGAACAAGAGCCTCTTCTCAGCCAGGCAGCCCTGTGGGAGCTGGGGGGAAGGTGCATGGAGAATCCCACAGAGCTCTGTGACTGAGCAGCAAAGGAGACACCCCCAGGCTCCTGCAAGCCCATCAGAGAATCATTGCATGTTTAGGGACCTCCAAAGGGCATCTAGTGCAGCCCCCCTGCAGGGAGCAGGGACACCCTCAACTAGCCCAGGCTGCTCAGAGCCTTGGCCAACCTCCCCTGCAATAGCTCCAGGGATGGGGCCTCAACCACCTCCCTGGGGAGCCTGTGCCACTGAGCCACCACCCTCAAGGGAAATAACTTCTTCCTCAGATCCAGTCTCAGTCTCCTCTGCTCTCATTTCAACCCATTCCCCCTCATCCTTTCACTAGAGGCCCTTGGAAACAGCCCCTCTCCAGCCTTCCTGGAGCCCTTTCAGGCACTGGAAGGTGTCTATAAGGTCTCCCCAGAGTCTTTAATGTTTTTTTGGCTAGTACAGCCATGCCAGGCTGTCTTGGGAGCTCCTTTACTCTCTGCTTGCTGGCATCTCCAGCCAGGCACCACATCACTGCTATAATTTAATTCTTCAGCACTCCCAGCTGCAGTGAAGATTCCCTATGCACAGGGCAAGTTGTTTTACATCAAGACTGCTCCTGATTATTATAATCAGCAAATAAAACACCTTGGTGTAAGACCTTCAGTTTTAAATGTAGTTTCCCATCACTACTCTTCTTGCTGCCTGGTGTAACCAGCAGGTAACTTGTCCTGTTGTTACTCATCTCCTTATTTCTCTGGGGCCAGGAGCCAGTCATACCAGGTGCTGTACAAGCCCACTGATTTGCAGCCAACTACCACCCTTGTGCTACGCTTGGTATTTCTTTTGTTGCTCTCTGTTATCTCTTATCAAAGACTCCAGATTTGCTTTTCTCACAGCGTCAGATCAGGGGAACTCCAACAGCAAGCTCCAGCCTGAATTTCCACCCTGCCCCTGTCCCAGCCCTGCAGTCACACCCCCGGGTGCCTCGGGGAGCTTGCTGCCATAGCTCCTGGCCCTCTCTGTCACAGGGGACCCCTCCTGCAAAGGAGCACCCACCAAACCCACTGGAGCTGGACTGGGCTGTTTGGACCCTCCCTAAAACACTGCTGCCTTGCTCTGCTGCACCCCACTGCCCCCAGGATGCTCACTGCCAACACCCCCATCACTGTAGCCACTGGCACTTTCACTTCTGCGCAGTTACTGAAGTGGTTGTGTCAGTTCACACAGATATAATCACTCCTAACATTTACATTTCCAGTGTGTTAGAACATTAGCTATTTTCTATTAAGGGCTCTAGAACAGATTGGTATCAGTCAGAAAGAATCCAAACATCTATTAACAATGCTCAAAGTCAGTGTTTTGAAATCCAGTGGGTTTATCAAAACACTATTTTGCATTTAAACACCCTGACTTGGTAAACAAACCAACTACGAAGTGATGTGATGAGCTGTCCCTTGTCCTCACAAGGAACACGAGTTTTTCCAAGTGTTCAGTTACCCAGATTTGAAGAGTCACTGGCATGGGTCAGAGCTTGGACCTGTCACATTTCTGCCCACATCAGTGTGATGCATCCAACCCACAGAAGTGCTTCTAAACCCCCTGCTGTACACCTGCCTGCTGCTTCAGAGCCCATCTGCCTTCCCCAACATCAGCAAAAAGCCTCTGAATGAGCATGAACCTTCTCTTGTTAGCTATGTCACACTTTGGAAAGTATTCCTCCTTTTCAGCTTCCAGTCAAACAGGCTGAACACACAGAAAATATTCTTGCTACACACTGCTTATGCTGGGCTCAGCATAACTCAGGCAAAACTCTTCTGCATGGCATCACAGCTGAGAAAGTCTAAGTGTAAGTGTTTGCTCCTTTGGTAATGGCTGAGGTACAGGGTTTAGGGACATACAGCTACAGCTAGCACCCTGCAATCAGAAGACTTCCTAACTTGAAAATCTACTGAAAATGTTAATGGTTTGAATTTTTCTACATTATTTTAGTATACAAGTGCAACTCAGCTCAGACTACAAAAACAGCCATTGAATTCTTAACCAGGGGGAAAAAAAAAGTTTACTTTAAATAAGGATGTGAAATTAAAATCAATCCAAGTGATGTAACTGTCTGATGGTTTTGTGTCTATCTGCTCTGCTCCATCATTTCTATTTTTCTCCTCCCCACCCCATTCATTCTACCCACATCTGTAGGGCATTACCCATAGTGTAACCAATACTCCAGCTGTGGCTGCCCTGCTGCCATAGAGACAGGACCTAGCAGCACTGCAACAGGAACCATCTGTGCCTATGACCCAAAATCACTCTGGAATTATTTTTTTTTTAACCATATTGCTGATTTGTGATCTCTGCTTTAGTTCAAGCAGGCACGACTACTCCAAATTCTCCTCCGCATGCAGCAGATCACAAGATCCCCTCCAAAAATGCAGCTAGAAGACACGCATCAACACCCTCCCCTTTCTCCCTGCCATGCACAAGGGTGCAGGGTGTGCATGGGAGAACCAAGAGACCCCCAGACTTCCTCCTTAGCCCTCAACCCCACCCTCAAACCTTTGCCTATAAACTTCCTCTGTGTTTGTGTTTCTGGGAGAAGCAAAGGGGACAGAGGCTGTGCTGTGTAAGTGCCTTATGTGATCTTTGGCTGGCCACACAATGCTCCCCATTCACAACCACGCTGGACCGACAGCAGCTTGCCCAGCTTTCCTCATGTATTTTAGATGGCAGATGAAAAGGACCCTGATATTGTGCTGTGGTGGGACCTGCACAGCCTCCTAACTTGCACTTTGGCCCTACCCCGTGCTTCCTGACCGAGATCTGCAACACTCTCCTGGATTCCACACATAAATCCCTGCTCCTTCTGCAGCTGGAGCCTGAGCACACTATGCCTGGCACCTATCTGCCAAATGAACCAGCATCTGTGGCTATGCTTGAAGTTTCACAAGCAAAACACAGCAACAACTAGCACCACAGCATGTAAACTACCCAGTTGGCATCCTGTTTGCATCTGCTTGGTCCACGCTCCAGTCAAAACCATTACCGTGCTCGACTGGTGGTGCTCAGTCAGATGCAGCCTCTTGCCTGCTGGCCAAGCTTTCAACATCACAGATTCCTTCTTCACACTAGTTCCCTGGATTTCATGCTGGAAAGGAGTTGAGTTCATCCAGCAAGAGGAGCTGCCATGACTCCTGCACAGATCAGTGCCATGCTTTGGCACTAATTAGCACTAAGGTATCTTCCCATTACCTGCAGCTTCCTCTCAGTCTGCTCAACACTGCAGCACAAACCTGCTCTTACCCTGCTCTGATAAATCTCTTATTGCCACTTTACTCCTTTCACCCCCCTTTAGCAGCAGTGTTTATCAAACAGGTATTCTCTAAACACAGCTCTGCTGCCCCAAACACTTTTTGTTCACCAAGTAACAGTTTCAAGATGGAAACACCTTGTTTGAACCATTCAGTTATCCATCTTTCTCACTCAAATCCTTCTCTCTGCAACTCCTAGTAGTTTGTTTCTTCCCTGTTCCCTTCCTGTCAGGTGTAAACAATTGGTCCCCAGTCTGAGGAGTCCCTCACTGCCTGTTGAAGTTTCCACTGTCACAATCTGTGCTCAAAATCACAGAGTGTCAGGGGTTGGAAGGGAGCTAGAAGACCAAGGGGTCTAGGGGCACCTAGACCAAGGCACCCAGGAACAGATCCGGGGGGGCTGGAATGTCTCCAGAGCAGGAGACTCCACAACCTCCCTGGGCAGCCCCTGCCAGGCTCTGCCACCCTCACCGGGAACAAGTTTGTCCTTGTGTTTCCCCTCAACCTCTTGTGCTCCAACTGACTCCCATTGCCTCTTGTCCTGTCACTGGATGACACTGAGCAGAGTCTGGCTCCATCCTCCCTACACTCACCTTTAACATATTGATAGACACTGATGAGCTCCCCCCTCAGTCTCCTTTTCTCCAGGCGAAAGAGCCCCAGCTCTCTCAGCCTCTTCTCGGCAGGGAGATCTCCACTCCCTTCAGCATCTTGGTGCCCTGCACTGGACTCTCTCCAGTAAATCTCTTTCCTGAACTGGGGTGCCCAGCAGTGAACACAGTACTCGAGGGCAGCGCTGGGCAGTATCCAGCTCTCTGGGGGGCCAGAGGCACATCCCCAGGGACCTCCCACCACAGCCTGTCCGGGGAGAGCTGCACGGAGCACAGAGAGAACGGAGCAGAGACACATGAGAAGGGAGCAGAACGACTCTGGGATCTGCCCCAGGCTCGTCCTAGCGGGAAGGAGAGATGGTGGCCAAAATACCTCAAGTCTTTCTGTAGTAGCGGAGCTCCCGACAAGACACCAACCCTTGCCAACTGCGGGTGGTGTCGGGGCCGGTCCCCGCTCTGCTACGAGGGCTGTTCCCCCTGGGGGCAGCGGATCCCCCCGGGCACTGGGTCAGGGCACCCCAACCCAGACCCTTTCCCGCAGCCTCTAAAAGACCTGAGGCCACCCGACAATCCCGAAGGCCGGGAAAGGTTTTTTTTCTCTCAGCAGAGCGAAGAAACAGCCCAGGAGAGGGGAAACGAACCGCAGGCTGCTCTCCCCCCGGAGCCCGGGGCGGCCTGGGCGCGGACACACGTGTTGGATGCTGCTCCGTCGGAGATGCACAACGGCCCCGGAGGGAGCCCAGGTGGCCGGCTGCCCTCCCGAGCCTTCCCGGGCATGGGGCAGCCCGCGGCGGCTGAGAAGGGTTCGCCCCAGCAACCAACCCTCCCGGCTCTCCATCCTTCCCCCAGGGCTGCCTTACCTCCGCCAGCTTGGAGCTCCTCTCCTTCGGGCTGTTGCCGCGCTGTTTGCCGAGGGGCAGCCCCCTCGCTGCAGCCAGGAAAGTTGTCAGGAAGACGAAGCCGAGGATGAGCAGGATTTTCCCTCTAATCACAGGCATCTCTTCCTCCCTCTCGCCCCACCTCGCACGCCCAGGGCAGGCGGCCCGGGCAGCGCTGCACGCCCGCAAGGCTGCAAATCTCGTTTTTTCCTCGAGAAAGCGAGAGGAGCAAGAGAAAATCGCGGGAAAAAAAAGAAAAAAAAAAAAAAAAAAAAAGAATACGCTGTAAAATCTCGCCGATGGGAAGCGCGGTCCCCCCCGCGGGTGGGTGCAGGGGCCGGGGCAGGGTCCGCCAGCCCGGGCCGCTCCCTCTGATCTCTCTTGCAGTTTGCCGAGCACGTTTCGCCGTCGCTGCTCCCCCGGGCTCGCTGCCGGTGCCACTGATGCTGAAGGATAACTCTGAAAAGCTTCACAAGTGTGGGAGGGGAGGGGAGATGAGAGGAAGGGGGTGGGGGGTGGTGGGGGGGAGAGGGCTTCACCTCCCCACCCCCCTTCTTAATCCTTTCGGCAAAGCTGATTTCTTTTCCTCCTCCCCTCCTCCGAGTCACTCCCCGGTGCTGCCGGGGCAGCGGAGGGCGGGCTGCGGGGAGAGGCTCCTCCGCATGCGGTCAAACCCCTCCCGGGCCAGCGGAGCGGCGGCTGCTCCCGGCTACGGCCCCACCGCGTCCCTGCCCCGCTCTGGGGCTGCCGGCACCGCCGGGCCTCCTCCCGGCTCCCTTCCAGCTCCCTTCCAGCGCTGCCCGAGCCGGGGCTCCGCCGGCCGCTCCTCCCCTGCCGGCAGCTGCATGGCCCGGGCGGCCGCGGCTCCTTGTAGCCGGCGGGGACTCCCGGCAGGGCCCGGCCCGGGGCTCTTTGTTCCTCTCGGTGGCACCGGGCGCTTCCCTCCGACGGAGCCCCGGGGCAGCGCCCTCCTGGCGGGGCGGGGCGGGCTCCGGCCCGGCCGTATGAGGCGGGGAGGACGGAGGAGCTCTGGATGGAGGGGAGGGAGCCGGGCCGAGGAGGGCTGGGGGGGATCTGGGGAGCGGGATTCAGCCGCACCGGGGGTTCAGAGCTCCCCGGAGAGCAGCCAAGGGGGATGCCGCTTGCTGAGGCCGCCCCCCTTCCCTTTCAGAGCGGGGGTAGCTTCTCTAAAGAGAACGGGGTGAACCATCGATCTGAGGCAGCCCTTGGCAGGCAGAACCGAGGTTCTGTGCTCCCCCCGAAAGCTCCGTCGGTTCCCGAGCTGTGGGAGGAAATTCCCATCACTCCAAAGAAGTCATTTCGAGCTGCTCTCCTGCACCGGCAGCATCTTTTCCAGCCCCTTTCACAGCTACGGTGAAGCTGGTGACTTGGGGTCTAGAGAGAATCGTTTTGAGGGTCTCCACAAGCACCATGTGAAGGAAATTAGTAGGGAAATAAGCACAAAGGAATTAATAGTGGAAAACACTCAAAGGAGGTTTTGCAGCCCACGGAGGAAAAGTGCCAGGGCTGGCACAGACCCCAGAAAGGGGCAGCTCATGGAAAAGCAAAGTGCAATTCTGCAGCAGCCCTGCAACTCACCTGGGCCCATTTGTGCACCCACAGCTGAAAACAGGACCTGGCACCTCCTTAGCAAAAAAAACCCCATCTGGTTAATGCAAACTTAGGTCTGAGCTGAATGGCAATGTTTCAAACGAGGCACAGACTGCAAGGCAGCTGTGAGGTCAAGAATCCCATGTGAGGTGGATCAAGAAGCCCTTTCAAACCTCTCATTAGCAGCACCCAAGGGTAGCTGCCTAACCTGTGAGCAGAGCCAGCTTCACTAGCCCAGAGCTGCAGCTGGCACAAGCTGTAGGGCACAGAGCAGTGGCCTTCTGCAGACCTGCCTCCCCCCCCAGAGCTGCTGCAGACTGTGCCTCAGGGCTGTTGTGATGCTGGGGACCTGTGGATGCTCAGAAACAGAGGGGCCTCCATGACACAGCAGGGAGGGGCTGCTGGAGCCCAAGGCTAAAGGCACTCTCAGAGGTTATATTCCAGTATAAAACTCATGTGTTAGGTTGTGTTGGTGTCTTTTGAGGGTGGAGGTGGTGGTAGAGGGATGGGGGAAGCAAGGGGAAGAGGGCCTGGTCTTTCTAGCAGGGAAAAACCCTCATTAGCAATAAGAAAAAAACAAAAAACCCCCACAACATAGCACTTCTTTTAAAGTCTTTATTATGCAGAACATAGAATATATTTCAATGGATTTTTTTCCCCAAGCAGTTTTTATCCAGTGAGTTTGTTTTTTTTTTTTTTTAAACATGCATTGTTACCTTTTTAAAGCCAATGTACCATTCAATTATATTTTCCCTGTCCACAGAGCATCCAACTTCATGTTAATTCCGAGTGTAAAAAAAATTAGACATCTGGCATAAAATATTTGGGGGGGAGCCCATTTAAAAATTTTATCTAAAATGTCTTATCTACAAAAAAATCCAAGATATCTGTACATTATAGCAACACAAGGCATAAGAATACAGTGCAATTTAAGACAAAGTGCTATGACTTGGTAATTCTGCCCAGGGCTGGTGGAAATGTGGGCCACCATTGGCTTTGGGGGCTGCAAGCCTAAAGCCTCAGGCTCCAACATTCCTCTTCTCTCTTTCAAACTCATCTGAAGTTGCTAATTTGGGAAGGGTGGAGATGTATTTAGCTTAATATACCATTAGGGGGTAGCAGAAATACTGTCTGACCAGGATGCCATTTGGAAAAGTAAAAAAAAAAGGAATACTTTATTAGTGGTCAGATGGTTTGGTGCATCTGGAACAGCACCAACCTTTGGCATATTCAAGTGAGACCTGTTCACCTGCTGTTAAGGAAATGAGTTTGCTAGCTGCCCTGACCCTCAACAGCTCTGCTCTCAGCAGGAGCAAGTTGTGGATGCTTGCTACATCAAATCTGTGGTGCAGAGACCTGCACTGTGTTAGGCTTTCACATCCACACCTCTTTGGCTCCTGTGAGGGCAAAGACAAATCAAGGTGAAGCTCTCCCTCCCCAGCAGCCAGCCATCCATACTGCTTATCTAACAGCACACAGTACTCTTCTAGGGGTTCAAATCCACTGCATTCTTCAAAGCCAGCTTTCATTTCAACTCTTCATACCAAGCATCACAGTGTAAGGCCACAGTCACCACCTCCTTCACACTGACCCTTTTGGGGATGTAAACACAACAGCTCCAGCGTCAGCACCAACTGCTGCTCTCTTTAGTGAAAGATAAAGCCCAAACTTCACACAAACACTTCATGGTTGTGCTCTGGCTTCACATCCAAATCCAGGTAAACAAGCACAAGGCTGTGGGCATTTACTGGAATACAAACCATCCATCCACGGTGGGGTTTTTGTTTGGTTTTCTTTCTTTCTTTTAAAACCACGTTCAAGTTCCACAGGTAAATGACTGGTGCTTTTCCTGAACAGTGACCCAGTGCCACTTGGTGCCAGATCCAGCACTGAAGCCAGGGATGGGCATGAGTGGGGGTCTTACTAGGCATTCTTAGACCACTCAGTGCTTCACTAGGATTAAACCAGAACAGACTGCAGTGACCTCAGATCTCTGTGCAGAAGCTGCCACCCAGATGCCAGCGGGCTCAACATCTTCACAGGCTGAGCACAAACTGTTTATTTATAATGCTAAATTTTGGCTGAGCATCATAAATGGGGATCAATCTCTACAAGTGTCCTTCTCTGGGATGCAGCTCAGCATTCCAGATCCAATGCTGCAAGGTGTTCTCTGAGAGGGAGAGCTTCTGCTCATGGCTTTCCTCCAGCCTTTCATCTGATCTGGCTTCTGCAGGAGCAAACAGCTGTAAGCCAAATACTTTTCAAAGGTAAAGAGATTTCATTTTGCACAGAAGAGGAGGAAATATTTACTCGGCGTGGCAAAGTTTTAGAGGAGTGTGTCTCTTTGGGCATTGGAAATTGTTCAAGTACACATCAAAGATCCCTGCACAGCTAAGTGGTGACTGACTGCCCCTTTTCTCCCTCTGCTGTGAGTCCATCAAGAGCACAGAGCTGGGGCACTACTGCCATGAGCACAGCTGCCTTTCCTGCTCAGTGTGGAGGTGCAGCTCTGCCACTGGGTACCACTTCTGCACTCCTGAACAGCAAAAGGGGAATGGATGATCCTTCACCAGAGCACTTCATGAGGGTAAGAGGTTCAGTCAGTTCACTCCTGAGTCTGCCTAAAGCACAAGCAAGCTACACCAGTAACTCAAGAACCAGAGCAGCTCTTTAAAGATGCTACTTAGAAGGGAAAAAAACTAGGAACTAAACAAAAAGACTTAAATGTAGCACATACACAGATACTGTACAAAAGTTTGTGTCTTGTGTAGAAAAAAAAAAGAATAACCAACAAAATAGAAAATCCTGAATATTTTAACACAAACTCCCTTGGTTTCTTGTCTGCCAAAGCACTGAAGAAAAATGATGAATCAGGCTCCTTAAGACAAAGGTCTGCTTGGGAAGGCCAGTTTCTAACAAGAAGCAGAACTCTTCCTTGATGTTCAGTAATAGGAGCTTCTCATTTTTCTTAAGAGCAAAAGAATATGGCCATCAGCCTTGAAAACTAGAATGGTTCTAAACTCTTCACTCAGCAGAGGCAAAATCTTGCTTGCTAAATTCTTCAGAGAGATACTGGTAAGGTAGCTATTTGATATTTATAAGTTATACAGGGCAAAATCCTTTGTTCAAAAGCAGCCTTCATTTTCTTTTGAAATTTGCATCTCTTAAGAAATACCAGGAGTCATTTTCAATTAGAATGTCTCAGAAAAAAGTTGGCAGGGACTGAAGACTATTTCTTAAGCAGCTTTTCTTCCTTTGTGATCTCTCAGTATTGGTTCTTTCAATTTACTGCTACTGCCAGGACAAAAAGGAGACACATTTCTGGCCCTGACATAAATATCCAAGCAGCAATCCATCCTCCACACACCTTGACAGCATCCATGCTGTAGGTTTGCCCAGTACAAACCTCCAGTGGTCTGCTCCTTTGGTTGTGGGAGTGGAGGTTTAGTAGAAATGGAAAGATATTCCTGGCTTTTCAGTGAATTACTCTTGGGACTTTCAACTTCTTATTCTTTCAGAAGCAGATTCAACAGGTACCACCAGACTTTGGCAAAACAGGCACCTCTGAATGAAAGGAGGGCAGGGGGAGGGAAGCTGAATCCCAAAAAGCATATGGCAGAGCTGAAATGTAACCAAGCAGTTGACTAACTGCCCCAGTGATTTCTGAAATGTCTTTGCAATAGAGAATTTAAAGTCATGTGCAGACAGTGTGACACAGCAAAGATACTAAACTGCCAGTTTAGCATGAACACAACTTCCTCAACAACTGCAACTGGAATCCCAGTGGGGACCAGTTGTTTTCACTGACAGTTTCAGAAGTGTTATACAGGAGTTATCTGAATTACTGAGATTTATCCAGATGTCCTCCTTTCTAAAAACAAGCTGCCCTAAAAACGAATCCTGGAGGCAAAATGAAGACTTGTGAGTTGTAGAAACTGTGATAACCCACTTCTAACTCAATACATCACAGTTTCCAAGCTGACTTGGCTACATGGCAGACACAAGCACACTGTACATCTGGGAATGATCAAAACAGCTCCTTACTGACACAACTTGGTTGGTTTTGTCCAATCTTAAGTCACTCAATGCTCAAGTCAGCAGAACCAGGGCTGGAGTCAAGTCTTGCTGCACTAACCTCCTCTTGTTCCCTACTGTTCCAGAAAGAGAAAAAGAAATCATTTTTGAGGTAAAGCTTTTTGAATTTAGAAGGTAGGTCATCTGCTGGAATGTTAGATCTAGTCCTGGGCAGAATGCAGGCAAGAAAACAAGCTCTGTTATTGCAGTTTACTCCCCATGTGGCTGAGCAAATGAGACTGCTCCACAGCCATCAAAAGTTGCACATACAACTGGATGCAAAGCACGGGCACAGTTCAAGAGGAGAGGTGAGCAAATCAGCATTAGTGGACTAAGACAGAAGCAGTTATCTGGACCTATTTAGAAACAGCCAAATTTAGTTCTCACCCAACTACATTTCTGAAATGCAATGGTAAAAAACTGAATCAGTTTTGAAGTTCTCTTACACTGAAATGGAACAAGATCTAGAAATGTATTTAGATATTCTATAAAACAGAAGCCAGTTCTGCTTTAAATTACCAGATTTATTTGCAGAACTGCTCGATTTTAGTGACCAAAGCACCTTCCTGTTAGTTGCAGAGTGAACACAAAAGAACTTTAAAATTTATTTTTTTTTCAGCACCAGGTAAGTAGCTTTGAGCTGCACCCTGCTTTAGAAAACTCAGGTCACCTGCAAAAAGCTTCACACTAACCTAAATTGAAGAGCTGTCCTAATCCAACTGATATGACATTAAAGCTTTACTGTCACTGCAGAAACCCTACAAGTCCAAGGTATAAAAGAGAGAAACAAACTGCAACTGACTCTTGTTACAAAACTTTTGGTACCTCTTCAATGATCCATTGTGTTCACTGAAAGAATTCAAGATGCAATGGCTAAGTAGCAGGCTGCTTCCAAGGTGAGCAAAGGTGTCTGTTTGAAACCTTGGTCAGAGCAAAGACAGCGTGGAGCTTGCAAATGAAGATTCCAGACAGCAACTGGCTCAATGAACATTGAGTTGATCTCATGGTAACAGAAATGCAAAAGAAGAAAGAACTCAAAGTAATTGCAATTGTGAGGACACTTGAAGGTCTCTTGAAGGAAGGCCTCCAGAGACACACAGCTGCCAACTGAGACTTCACAGGCTACCTGAAATGTATGGTACAAGATCCATGTACTGTCTGTTCTCTGCATAAAAGCCTTGCACAACAAGGTCAGTGATGACCACCAAGAAAAAGTGAATTTGTGTGGCAGAGGGCAGCAACCAGCCTTTGCATATCTGCATGAAATAAGTAGCTCTCCCCACAGTCACCCACTGTCTAGGCCTGCTTATTGAGGGGTTCTGGTCCTAGCAAGGAGCACAAGGCTTGCTGTGGTTTCCTCAATCACTACAGCACCCTTCTACTACTTAGCAGTGACTTGTTCATGGTTTTGTAATTCTAAAGCAAAGAGAAATTAACCTGAAGATGAGAAAGCAACACGCTCACTAAAACCACCTTTTTGGTTTGTGGTTTTGGTTTTTTTTCCCCAACACAAGTATGTCAGAAGGAAGACAAAACACAGCTGACTTTAAAAAAAAAAAAGTCAACAAGAAGAAAACCTCTCCATAACTTCATCACTTACCCTAAATCAAGAGGACAATTAGTGTCAAAACCAGAAGATGATCTGCTATCTATACTAGGAAGCAAAAGATGCTAAGAGTCCCAGAAGCCCTGTGGTTTCCAAAACTAAATCATGTTTGGGAACAATGGTCCTGTCAGTGACATGTCAGCAACACATTTATTTAAAAAAAGGCTAAATTCAAGTTTTTAACACAAGTAACTGCAAAAGAAAAAACCAAAAAAAACCTTTGGTTGATTATCCATCTTGTTAAATCTGTCAAAGTTAGCAATCAACAGCTTCTCTAGGAAGTCTCCAAGAACAGATCAGCTCAGTCCTTACTGGGAAAGTCAGGCACCTAGCAGTGACACCAGAAATGCTGCCATGCCAGCATCACACATGCTCACAACATCTCAGCCAGCATTTGGGAGGATAATGGTGCATTCAAGTCTGAGCTGATCAGCCACAGCCAACGTGAGTTGCTACGAACTCAATGACACAAATAAATAAAAAAAGCAACAAGAAAAAAAAAATATAAAGCCAAGCCCCTCTAGGGCCAGACCCCAAAGATACAGGAATCCAAGCTTTTTTTTTTTCCCCTCCTCTCTCTATTTACAAAATGCCATTTAGAGCTGATGTGGCCACTTCAGTATTGTGAGGAAATGTCTCTTATGCTAAGCAGTCATAAGTACATTGTTCATGGATGCTGTGGCCCGTGTGCCATGGAGTGTCCCTCAGGGTGTGTCCCTCCCACCAAGGCACGTGGAGGGAGCTCAGTCTTCTGTTTCTTCATATGTTGTCTCATCAAACGGCCGGTCCAGGAGAGGCACCAACCGGTGACGGGAATATTTCAGCTGCAAAAGGTCCCCAACTTCATTGATTTCTTTTAAAGCCTGAGAAAGAGACCACAGATGATGAGCACAAGAGACAGATGCAAGTTATCAGCACATCTTCCTTTTTTTTTTTTTTTTCCATATCTGCACCCTACTCCAACAGCCATTTCACTTAAGTGAAGATTTACTGTGCTGGAAGTCTGGAGCTGCAGAGGTGCATAGGATTTGGTTTTGATTTTAGCATTCAGGAGTGTTGAGCAGCATTGGTCACTGAACTGACGGTGACTCTGCACTCACATCATTATTCCACTTCCAAAGGCAGGATCATAATAGCCACCAATGGATGGATATATTCCTCTCTCTCTCTCTCTCTCTCATATATATATAATAAAACACTCAAATTTCACAATCATCCCCCAAAAAGCCAGAACTATTCATAGACATAACAACTGAGAGCAATGATCTTCCCTTCCTGGAGGTAATAAAGCAGAAAAAAAAAATGTACATGGAAGTTTGACTCCTCTTGATGTATGAACCCTAAACTTTGGTTCATTTCTCTACAGAACCCTCCTGGAGCAAGGTACAAAATAAAACAGTTGCTGCAGAGAAATCTGCAACAGCATGTGATGCTAATTATTTTATACAGGCAAGTGACAAAGAAATGAGTTCAGAAGATGACTTCCAAGTGCAGTGTGATTTTGAGGTTTGAAGGTTGGCATTCTACATTCCCTTGAATTGTAAATTTATTCAGATAGGAACATTCATTATTCCTTCAGAATACAATTAATTCAACATTAATGCTCCAAATTTAACATGTTCTGGGTCAAATGCCTGTCTCTTGAGACCAGCTGGCAGACAGGGGTTAATATCACTACATGCTTTTCCTTCCTGGATGGCTAGTTCAAGGTTTTTTTTCTTTAAACAATGGCCCCTCGTGCTTGTTGTATCTGGCAGCAAAATCCTCTCCACTCGAAAATCTGGGGGAATGACAAACCCAGAAGTTGGACCTCAGTAAAAAAAAAACAAAACAAAAGTGTGGGCACAGTTTGCAGGAGCTTTAAGTAAAGATCCCATATGGAAACAATTTAAGGTTGAATTTCTGTTGAAAGAGCCTGTTAACTGTTATTCTTGAATGCAGATTTAGGATTTTATTAATTTAAAACAAAAAGGACCATGTGACCAGCAAAGACTACAAAGGAAATGGCATTGGTGAACTCTGACTTCAGGAGAGTGCAATATATTTTTCATCACTGAAAAGAAAGCACCAGCCCACAGGGATGCAGGTTATGAGGGACTTCACTCTGATCCTCAGCCAAATATTTTCAAGCAGGGAAGTTCTATTTACATAAAACGGTTAAAATGGTAACTTAGAACTGCTCTCCATCATGTGGGTTTATTTAATGAGAACAAGGAATGATTACAAATATCAGCATTTACAAGACAAGCTTCTCTTCTCCATACATTTTGTTTAGAACCAATGCTGTAACAGCCCTAGTAGCAAACACACAGAGGGGTTAGCAAGCTCTCCTCTCACTGACTTCAAGCAGCTCTCTCCAAATCTAGTCCCTTCAGCTCTTTTTCCTCCTGGACACTGCTGCCACAGTTCAGCAGAGGGATCAGATCTGATGGCTGCCTTAGTGATTAGCTACATGCAATCAAGCTCCCCACACCATCACAAGAAAACACAACACAAAGTCACTAACACAAGGAATTGCTCCATATTAACTCCTCTGGCCAGTGCTCTTGGTTCAGCACATGCAGCTGTTTGGAACCTTAAAGTGGATTACACTGACTTGGAACAAAGCCTCCACATACTGACCTAAATCAGGATTTCTCCATTCACTTCAAAATTCACACCTCATTTTGTCCTGGGTTAATTTTCTTAGGCAGACAAACCTTAATACATTAAACAAGCATTTTCTCAATTTAGAACATTAATCACCTACAGAAGTACTCTAGAAATGAGTCTTTAGAGTTAAATGAACAACATTTGAAACTTTTTCTGGAAAGCAAAAAGACTTTTAAGTGAACTAACAGGAAAAGAGGTTTTTTTTTAAGTCAAGTAATAAAAATTACAGATTGGGCTTGGAAGAGAGCAGCTATAGTACTTATATAGACCTGCAAAAGCAGTTTGTTGTGGGAAAGACTCCAGCTAGTTACTCTGAGAAAAGACCAAAAATCCAACCAACAGCAAGGCTGCACTGCTCAGGGAGTGCTGGAACATCAGGTTTGCTCAGTTTCAGTTTGCAGAAATAGGATTTCACAGACTTCAGTTTTCTTTTTCCTTCCACTCACCTCTTTCCCATTCATCTCTCCATCCCACATGGCCCAGCATTACTGCTCCCTCCTTTCTGTCACTGCACCATGTTCTGAGACAAGTCTGTAATGCTATTCCTTGTGCCCAGCTGGAGAAGGAAGGGGAAGACCTTCTCCAAACATATGGTTTCAGAATGTTTATTTGGGTAATTAAAGGAAGAGTAGCAGGACAAGGAGCTAGGAAGGAACTCCTTAAGCAGTCTGCTGCTGGAGTGTTAGGGCAGAAACTCTCAGATCTTACAGGGCAGAAACAACTCAGAATGGTAAGTGTAACACAGATACATGGCAGGTTGTTTAACTGCTACAGAATGACACTAAATATACATTATATTATACTAAATATACATTATCAAACTGCACACACCATTGCCTTACTATTTTTCCTAACACAACTGAAATAAAGAGTAATTTTCAGCTGTTTTTACTTCCCTCCTTACTTTCTGCATCTAGCAGAATCGTTTTAATCTGTAAGATTCTAAAAGAAGTGGAAGGCAGAGCCTCTTAAGAGGGCAAAAAGCATGGTCTCAAAGGAGTGAGACCCTCACAATTTAAAATAAGAAAGTCCCTGGGGCTTAGTGTAGGCAGATACTCTGTGTTGTTGGAAGCAAATAAACACTTTGAACACTGGGTTCAACCAGTCTGCGTACCCAACAGCCCACAAAAAAACCCAGGCCATTGTTGTATCTGTTTATGGAAGGCACGAGCAGACAAGATGAGACACTTACTGTATCAAGCATCTCTCTGGTGTGAGCTGCTGACAAACAGAACCTGGCTCTGGACTCGATGATGGGGGTGGCTGGGAAACCCACAACCACCACCCCGATGTTCCGCTTCAGCATCTCGCGCCCGAACGCCCTGCCAGAGAGAACAGCAGAGGCCATCAGAGGGGGGCAGGGGTGGCAGAGCAGCAGCAAACCTCTGTCTGTGAACCCACAGATTCACAGATATTAGGGGTTGGAAGGGAGCTAGAAGATCATCTAGTCCAACCCCCCTGCCAGAGCAGGGGCACCTAGACCAAGTCACCCAGGAACAGATCCAGGTAGGGCTGGAATGTCTCCAGAGCAGGAGACTCCACAACCTCCCTGGGCAGCCTCTGCTAAAGCAAGACTGTAAAACCTCAGTTCAGAGCTTCCTTCCTTTCAGAGCTTTATCTTTGTGTCAAAAAACCTGTTCACAACAAGGTTTTCTGACATTCAATCCCAAGGTGGTGCTCCTCAGGAGGTTTCCATGTATGAAGTTCTAACAAAGCTGAAAGGTTCTGTGGCAGAGGACAGGGTTTTTAGCAGGCTGTTTCTACATGGATTTGTAACCTAAGCTTGGAAATTGGTGAGAAACAGGGATTTTGGATCAGAAGTTTGACTGCACAAGAAATTCCTGCACGCTGTGATTCCCCAAAGCAGATGCTTCTGCAGGTTCAAGATGATTTGTTTTCATCAATTTAATTCAAAGTACATTCTGGTGTCATAGAATGCACCACTTTTTAAGAGCCTATAGTGGCAACTATTGAACTGTCACAGTAAATTGAGGACGTGTAACCTGCTACCAAATATTTTTAAGGTGCAAAAACTTCATGCAGTATCTTCAACAAAAAAAATTGAGATTCCTCAGTTACAGGTTGTTGTGTCTCATCGTGTCCTGCTTCCCTGCTTTTTCTTTTTTTTAGTGTTCAGAGCTCAGTTGTGGAAATGTTGGCTGCTGATCCAGGGGCTGATGGAAAGAATCCTCCAGTGACTTAATGGTATTTTCCATTCAATTTCAGCTTTTGTTTAGCATATATATATATATA
>VYZU01062457.1:15268-46301 GCA_013401355.1 Ceyx cyanopectus | reverse complement strand
ATATATACACATGCTTCAAATAGAAACAACACAAAGCAAACAAAACCCCCCAAACAACCCAACTTGAAGGCCATGGTAAAACTGCTTTCATGAAGTGCTTTCTTGCTGCCTCAAGCTACAAGTCTTGATTTTCTCAAGACCACTTACAGGCAGTCCCCATGTTTTATGACTTGGTAATGATCAAGCAAAAAAATCAAACCAACTTTTTCTTATATTTAAAAAAAAGTCTTCATACTCTTGTACCACCCTTTAGAGATGCATGAGAAATGAGCCTGTTAAACCTACCCAATTTTTGCTGGCATGTAGAGCATCAGAGGCACAACAGGGGAATCTTCATTTCCATAGATGATAAAGCCCATCTCTTTCAGTCTTCTCCTGAAATATCTTGTGTTCTCTGCTAGCTGCTGCACTCGTGCTTTCCCTAGTAAGCAAATGAAGACCATGAACACAGGAGTCACAAGTCACACACATAAGTGCAACACAAAGCACAACCTATGAGATGTACTGCTTGTGTTTATGGAAGTGCTAAAATTAAATGCAAAATAGAATATTCAGTTTCTTCTCTGCATTCCAAAGAAGAGTTTATTTAGACTTTCAATAATTAATGGAAATGTATTGAACCAGCTGGAGCTGCTTGCCATGCTTTTTCCTACTTGTCTCTATTAATGGAAATTGCTACTTCCCTCTTTAGATCTGCTTGCTGAACTGATCATGTGGCTGCTCCCTAACCTTTTTCAGTTAAAATGAGCTGGGTTTAAATTAAACCGATTACTTCTGATAATCCAGCTCACTTCACATAAGCAGCAGTGCCAATTTATCATGTATTCATCCAATTCTCTATGGATTTTTTTTCCCCACATTTGTCAAAGTGGATACACAGGAAATTACACAGCTAGTGTGATTTAAATATTCTAGCTGTTCAGATACGTGTAGGACAACCTAATTACCAGTTAATTAAATTCTAGCTTAGCACAGTGTACTCAGATGTTTCTGTATCACCCAGAAAAAGATCCACCTCATCTCACCTAAGCAGATGATAATGCATTTCTGATCAACTAATACTCTAATGTGTTTAAGAGATTAAGCACTACAGCATTGAAGAGACTATAATAAGCAACAATTATAATCCCTTGTCTCTGCTCCATAGAGTATATTTCTGGATAATTGATTATCCAAACACTGCCTTCACCAGGTGGATGATTCACACACTGAACCATTAAATCTACAGCAGTGCTGATCTATGCCACAACTGCTAGATAGTCATCATCTTCCTTTCAAGCTGTAGATAGCATAAGGTGATTAACCAAAAGTAATGGCAGGTCTCAAAGAAACATCCAACACCCACAGAGCTCTGCTCCAGGCCAGAACAAATGTGATTTTAAGAACCTATACAGCTTCTGTAGCCAAAAGTATCAGACATTCCACCCACAATCATGCAATTAAAGACAAAATCCCATCAAAACCAAAGCATGAGAGAAAGAAAAGGATGAAACCTGTTAAGGTTGCAAAATGTGGCCTATCATTAGTGGGAAGGAGTTGGTATTTTTAACAACATTCACTGACATTTAAGACATCTCTTCCATTAAGAGCATTATTTCTTAATCTTTCCTCCCCCAGAGTTTCTGCAGAAGCTTAATTCCTCTTCTCCAAAAGGCAGGAAGATTTCAGGAAAACACAAAGGCATCTTGTGCTTACAAAACTTTAATTGGCTCACATCAGATCAGATCTGATCCTCTAGTGGAGGCTCAGCTTTTTCTTATGTTTTCATATTAATGATTTGGTTATTTTAAATACCCCAGACTGCAAAAGGGAAGTTGGGGAAAAAAATAATTATCAAATACACACACCCCCCAAAATTAAAAATAAACAGGGCTACTGCCAGATATTAGATAGTGAAAAAAGCCACAACTTGCATTTTTAACATTGAGACAATCAATAAAACTCCAAGTGTCCAAAGCAATCTACATGCAGAAAAAACCCTGCTATGGTACCTTTTGAGAAAGCTGCATCTTTATGTCTCCTATACAGAAAGACACAACTCCTGAGAGGATTTCAAGCCAGTGATGTACAAACCCATCAAAGTCATTTCACATACAGTGATCAGCCCCTTTCCCACCACCATGAATGCAGTTTCTCCCATATATTCGTTTTCTTCATGCTCTATAAAGGATGGAGTTTACAGTGCTGCAAGCAGAAGGAATTTATCACCTTTTTAGTTCTTCCCTCTACATGTTCACACCCTTTTCCAAGTTGTTGGGAGTCTTCCAGGCTAAAGGAAGATTGCTTCACAGTCTTCCCTAGACTGTCTCCCACAAAAAAAAGAGTTTATGATTCTAGGTTTGTTGTTCTTCATTTGTGGGTCTCAAAAGCTTCTCAGCTTTTACTTCACTCCAGAATTGTCAGTCAATTCAGTGGAAGTATTACCTGTCACCAAGGATTATTACCAAGAACTTAACATATCAGCATCCCTTCCCAGCCCAGACATCTTCTGAAGCTGAGTTCTGTCCATATCTGTTCATCTGTAGGTCTAGAAAGACTTCCAGGGCTGCAGGAATCCTCCAGCAGCTGGCTTTCTTGGCACCAGGAAACTTCATTTTTCAGATGATGCAAAAAAGGCCCTCTCAGCCCCCACCCTGCCAATTGTTCTTGCACAGGAGTTGTGCAACGATTCTGGTAACATCCTTTCATCTAGGAAACTGGAATGTGATGACTTTCAGGGAGGGAAAGAAAGGATTACTGGAACTGAGTTCTTCAAAAGGCTAAAAAACTAGAACCCTTTATCAGAGCAACTGATCTGAAGCCCCCGTGGGACTTGCAAATGGCTTAAACTAGCTACTGACAGATCTACACTAGAATTAGAGGATTAACTAATGACTTGTTTTTCTTTTATCTCCTTTTGCAAATTTACAGCAGTCATAACAAGATTGTTTTTGCAGTTTTAGTAAAACACTTCCTTGCTTGGAGCAGCTTGGGCATAATTTAATCTAAAGCCCACACATATACACTAAAGAACATGCACCATTATATCAGAATATCACATGCCACCTAAAGACTGGAGTATTTTTACCATTCTTCCAATATGAACTGCAAACTTCTGTCCACTTCTGAACAAGCTTCAAAAGATGGTGTTGCTAGATTTGTGCTAGGGAGAGTATTTCTTTTTTTTTTCTCTGGCATTTTACCATGTGGCATATGAAGTCTTACAACTATGTAAAATGTAAGCAATTTTCTTTTAAAAATGCAGCTAGCATCTCTTTGGGAAAAAAAAATATAAATCCCACACCCCAGAGAAAGCACTCCACTAAGAATCTAAAGAGATGAGATGCATATTCCTCAGCCCTAGTGGAAAGTAAATTAGTATTTCTGTCAGATTCCCAGAGGTTAAAAGAATAATTCATGACTTGTGAAGGTCTCTGCTCTAGAGAGCAGATTGCATTGAAAGAAGTTAAAATGAAAACATGATTTAGGAGATATTTAAGCTAATTTCTTCCTGAAGCTGAAATAAATTGGTACTTAGTTATCTGCAGGCTAAAAAGTGGTCTGCACATCCACCATACAAACTCTAAACTTCTCTTTCATTGGGTTTATTAATGAGGAACATAAACAGAGAAACTCACCTGTATTTAGCTTCACTGTTCTTCAAATCATAGAAGTTAATGCTTAAAATAACAAAGTATTGCAAGGATTCTAAGCAACCCCTATTTGCAAAAGGCAGTCTGATAGATACACAGTAATTAACATTTTTTTGCAAGGCTAGGATGAACTTAGTCTTTGAAAAGAATAAAAAAAAAGAAAAAAGACAGGAGAGAGCCAAGATCTGCTCAACTTTTCTATTCCCTGTTAATAAAAAAGAATCTCTACAGTTGCTCTGCCACTGAGATCTAATATTTAACATTCCTGTCATCTATTACATCTGATGAATAAGCTATCATAGATGATATTGGACTAAAAATGAAATATAGTTCAACTAGGATGTATTTGGTTTTCCCCTCCTCTTGTGATCTCTAGGCAGTAATTGGAAAGGAATCACAGATCTGTCCTTCTGAACAATGCAGCACTTCATCAGCAAGGCTTCCTGAGAAATAAAAGGCACGCTGCACTGCACACAGACTACTGGCTGACAGTGAACTCCAGAGGAGCTAACCAACTTTAGATGGGAAAAAAAAACCCCAAACCCAAACAAACCACAAGTAGGATTTTATCTGCTTGTCACAGGAGAGATCCCTGTCACCTGGACCTAAGCCAAAGACACTTGATGCAATACAAAGGATGCTATAGGTTTAAATTGTAATTAATTCTTAAAGGCTAAAAATATCCTACATGGAAGGGATATGGACCAGGCTGCAACATTTCACAGCTGCTTTTTGAGAGCACCAGCATCAATGACAGTGAAGATATAAAGTACTATTTCATTAGAATGGAGAGAGCTTTTTCTCCTCACACTTTATATCAATGGGCCCAACAGAATAAATTTAAAATTATGATCATTTCTACTTCTAAAAGCCTGCATTTTCAGACATTAGGAAGTGTTTAAATCAAAGTAAACTGCTCATGAGAACTTGGTTATGTATATAAGTAGTATAAGTATCTAGCAATTTGTTTCTTCAAGTCAGAGTGATGCTATCATGTATTTGAGCTTGGACATTTTTCCACATTAAAACTCCCCTGGTTTTGCAAAGGTTTAAACTTCCATTCTGTTTATTATTCTTCTATTTCTGTCTTTTAGTTGGCTGTCTCAGTGGAAGACATAATTCAGCATAGTCTGTTTGGGAAACAAGCATTTTTCAAGTCTCAACTAGGAATTCAATATTCTTTTGCTGATTTAACATATAGTCCACTAAGCTTTCAGAAGCTAAGTTGCCTC
Organism: Ceyx cyanopectus; assembly: GCA_013401355.1. Taxonomy (NCBI): domain Eukaryota; kingdom Metazoa; phylum Chordata; class Aves; order Coraciiformes; family Alcedinidae; genus Ceyx; species Ceyx cyanopectus. The sequence continues at coordinate 41,437 of VYZU01062457.1, read as the reverse complement.
CTGAGGTCTTATGAAGATCTTCTGCATTATTCATATAATAAGTCAAGTTGTTTTCTGGACAACATACTTGTAAACACCTCATCATTAAAAAAAACAATTCCTTTTAAGAAGGCATAAAAACCTCTTGTTATTCATTACTAGAACAGTAAACAAAATTCCAGTTCAACATAAATTAAATTCCAACACTCTTACCTTTTAAGGAAAAGCTGTGCTAAGAGAGACAGGGAGAACATGATGTTAAGAATACTGTAATAAATGCTTAAGGACCTGGGATGGCAACATCTGCCAGAGCTGATTTTAAGAGGTTTGTTAAATCATCTGTTAGAAACAAGACCCGTGATGTGAACCCACATCCCAAGGCAGAAAGGAGGATCAAGACCAGTTCATATTCTCAGTCCTGCCCAAGGCAGCACTCACCTAACAAAACAATGGGAAGATCACCTCCTGCAGGAACCTATTGTTTCAGCCTCCAAAAAAGCCAACAAAAAATGTGCTTTACAACAGCTGAGAGATGAAAGGCAGGTTTAAAGCAAAACTTTCACTAGTCTCCTCTAAGTGGTTGTGTTGTAAAAGCTAATAAGGAAAATTTTATTATACATTACTCTGAAAGATAAGAGATCTGAATGTACTTTGCCCATCTTTAGGTTCCAGGGACAAGGTGGCTCCACATGTGCAGATCTGCTTCCTCTGAGTGTGCACATGTGAGCACTGCCAGCATTTGCAGGAAGAATTTTCCACCCTTGCCTTGAAATGCAGCCTGCAAATTTTCGAGTCTTCAGAAAAGTATTATATCCAATTAGTATATATCCAGTGTAACCTGAGATTACACAGAGATGTATTAAAATGTATGGGTTAGAATCCTATACTCCCCCAGTGTGACATTATAAAGCACAAGCTCACACGGGCAAACGCCAAGAAAACCTGCCAAAAAACAATGAGAAACTTAAAAAGTAATTAGAATAATTCCTTAACTCGGGAGTATTTATGACTGTTTAATAGTTCAAACTCTAGTCTTCAGCAAACCAGGCAGGAGAGAAAAGTGATTATTTGGTTTATTCCACAAGGCTGCTGGGGGGATCCAGGTTTGAAACAAATCTGGGGTGTAAGAAAAGTCCTTCTGGGCCAGAGGCTTGATGGATGGGCTGGGGTCAGCAGAAGGGCCCAGCACGTTCCACTAGGGGCCACTGTTGCCCAGAGGGAGAGAGATGCACCCCGGCACCGGCCAGAAGCTGCCGGCTCCCTGCTGCTCCAGCCGCCAAGGAGCTCCCCTCCACTGCAAACAGCCCTCTGCCCCATGGAGGCAGAGTCGTGTGGAGCTCATCCTGGAGATGCTGAGGAGCTGGACATGAACCAGCAGTGGGCACTGGCAGCCAAGAAGGCCAATCCATCCTGGGCTGCAGCAAGAGCAGTGTGGCCAGCAGATGCAGAGAGGTGATTCTGCCCCTCTGCTCTGCTCTGCTCTGCTCACACCTCCCCTGGAGTATTGCAGCCAGCTCTGGAGCCCTCAGCACAGGACAGACATGGAGCTGATGGAGCAGGGCCAGAGGAGGCCACAGAGATGCTCAGAGGCTGGAACAGCTCTGCTCTGGGGACAGGCTGAAGGAGCTGGGGTTGTGCAGCCTGGAGAAGAGAAGGCTCTGGGGAGACCTTAGAGCACCTGCCAGTGCCTGAAGGGGCTCCAGGAAGGCTGCAGAGGGGCTGTTTCCAAGGGCCTCTAGTGAAAGGATGAGGGGGAATGGGTTGAAATGAGAGCAGAGGAGATGTAGACTGGATCTGAGGCAGAAGTTGTTTCCCTTGAGGGTGGTAGCTCAGTGGCACAGGCTCCCCAGGGAGGTGGTTGAGGCCCCATCCCTGGAGCTATTGCAGGGGAGGTTGGCCAAGGCTCTGAGCAGCCTGGGCTAGTTGAGGGTGTCCCTGCTCCCTGCAGGGGGGCTGCACTAGATGCCCTTTGGAGCTCTCTTCCAGCCATAAACATTCTCTGATTCTCTGAACTGCTCACTGGACAGCTGAGCTGTTATTTCTTTTCCTGACACTCCTGTGTTCTTCTCCAGCTCACCGCCTGGGAGATAAGTGACAAATAGCAAGGGAGGAGAAGCTGGTTTGAGAGCCAGTGCACGAGGAAATCCAAAGGCTGCTGAGAGCTCACGTTCTTTGGCCATATGGCAACAGCATTAGCAATGATTTATTTTAGGAGAAGCAGTGAAGGGCTTGGCTTGTGACCATTCAGAGGTAACTCCATGCCTATGGCTTTTTAACAAGCCTGTGCAGGGGATTTGCCTGGATTACATGAGTAGTGAGTATGGAGCTGCTGCAGAGGTGATGGTCAAAATGCTCAGGGCTTTAAGAAAGAGGAAAACAGTTAATTTTCATTTTTTAAATGGTCAATTGTAAAGCCAAGGAGATTCAGCAATGGAAAAAGGGGAACAGAAAAAATATGGCTGAGGTTCTTGGCACTGAAAGGTCTCAGAGTAACAGAATTTATGCTAAGTATCTGTCATTGCATTTGCTATCAAGCTAAACAGTTCCAGTGGAGTCTAAAGGCATGCCAAAAACCAACTGGGTGCATGTACTGTGTACTCACTGAGTTTATACATACTGGTGAGATTGAAGCCTCTGTTATATTCCAAAGCCCAGAGGAGTATTTTTATATTTAGAGTTTCTAGTTTTGTTTGCAGCTCCCAGCTGCAGATAGGACTCCAAGGCAGCCTGCCTGCACTCTGAACTTCATCATAAAAGGATGCAGCTCTCTCTAGGAAGAGACCATGGCTCTTGGTGTGACTGGAAACATGTTCTGTTAGAGCTACCATTTAAAATATACTGATTTAAAGAGGTTTGAAAATAACTTTGGTCAATTGTGTGATCATAGGATGCTTTGGGTTGAAAAGGAGCTTTGAATTTAATTCAGTCCAACTCCCCCCCTCTGCAGTGAGCAGGGACATCTCTAACTGCATCAGGTTGCTCAGAGCCCCTTGAATGTTTATAGGGATGGGGCATCTACCATCTCCTCTCTGGGCAACCCATTCCAATGTTTCATGACCATCCCTGCAAAAAAAGTCTTCTTTGTATCTAGTTTAAATTTACCCTCTTTTAGTTTATTATAACAAGTCCTACCAATAAACTTCATCCCCATCTTTCTTATAAACCCCCTTTAACTATTGAAAGTCTGTAACAAAGGCACTTCACCAGAAGATCTTCCTAATTCTTCAAAGTTATAGAGATTTCACAGTTTTTATTCTATTAATAGCAACTCTACACTGGTGAGCACAAAAGAAATCGACTGATGGGGCTGCACATGCACTCCAAGCATCACAGTGGTAGGGTAGCCCAACCTTTTTGTAGCAAATAATAGTATTTGTATTAACAGGGTAATGATTTCTCCATCCTGCCCTCATCTGTGCATCATTTAAGCTGCCAATTCTTCTAGAGCAGTCACAATCTCTGTATAGGAGTGAGCACAACCAGCTCATGTCAAAAGCTTTCTGTGATATGGTGACACAAAGATGTTACCAAATGACATGGAATCAGCTCAAATAGCTGCTCATCCATGCCAGTGTTCTACTTACTTTATTAGTCATCTTTTTGTCTCAAACAGCAGGCTGCATTTGGTGAGCAGAGAGGCTTTGAAATCAGATCCATGTGTAAAGCCCAGCGTGAATAAACATTTTAAAGAGTTAGTAAAAGCAGTACTGAAATCGATTGATTTCAACTGAGCAAATGTTTATCAAACTGCAGGAGACAGCTTTTCCACAGTCCCTTTGCTAAAATCCTGAAAAGTCAAGCTTTAAAGAGACTAAACCAGTGCAATGTTGCTGATGCCACAGGAAAAGAGAGATGAACAATTCTGCCTCAATCTGGCCAGTACTGCCTCATAAAACCAGTGTGACCAAACTTTCTGTAATAGCTGCAAATACATAAAATGAGTAAATCCCATTAAATATGCTCATAAATGCTGAAACTTTGAAGTGATTCATCCTTAATCTTTAAAGTCTGATGAGGACTGTTACCATTCTGCCTAGAGTGGTGCTGATTTTGTACAAATGGGCAGCAATGGCAGCAGCAGAACACACAGTAGAGAGGGAACAAACTGGCACACCTCCAGCTGGCATTTTCTGTCAGCTCAGGATCTCATGCATACCAGTCATGCAATTCAGGGCCACACAGTTCAAGTTGGTACCTCAGTGCTCCAAATCCCATCCAAACTACCCCACAGGTCCTACTCATGGAGGTGGCAGTGGGGAAGCATCCAATATGGTAGAGCCCAGCCCAAGAGCCAGAGGGTACCATGTGGCAGAGGTTTTGATGAAGCTGTGACTGAAACATGAGATGACTGACCTGCAGATGTCTACAAGACATTTCAAAGTCAGCTCAGGCTAGGGCAGAGTATTTTAACAAGGTATTGCTGTGCTACTATTGAAGAATCCTCTGTAACTAATCCCAATACTCCTTGGAGTGGTAGGAAAGTAAGAATTAATGATGAGTGGTATTACTGCTACCTCTGCCCAAGCCTCAAATGCTTTGCTGAGTTAGTTCACTTTGCTGCAAACAGCCTCACAAAAGGTACCAAAAGAACTTGACAAGAAGAAGGTTCATCACAGTGTTGCTGTGATACATGTTTTAAAGTAAATAAAACCAGCAAATTAAGGCAATTTGTAAAGCAAAAGAAGAGAAGAGAATCTAAAGAGAATCTAAAATCATGTTTCAAAATCAAAGAAAATCTGGAAGCAGAGACCAGCCAACATTCTCAACATTCAGATACTACAGTAAAAAGTCACATTTAGTATGTTCTACTTGCAAGCATTTCAACCTGCCTCAGAGTGGAGCTACAATTTAGATAGTCTGAGAATCAAAGCTGCTTCTTCCCTCTGAGTCTTGCAAACATCTCTGTTGAACAATCATCATGAGTGGAGCAAGAACTAGCTCCTGAAAAACCCCACAGGCTAGCTCACTTGCTGCAATTTTCCTTCAGAGGTACATTTAATAGATCTAAAAAAGCAGCAAAAGCATGGTGACCCATGACAGGGTGTGTGTCATCTCCATAAACAAGATCTATTTCTTATTTTCTAGCAATCTGGACATGAAGTCTTTAAGTTGTCCACTGCCACCAGAGAGCTGCAGCCCCTCCAGGGCTGTGGAACTTACCTCGACCAGATGGTGTGCTGTCAATAAAGGAGGGGCTGCTATCATTCCAGGGCAGAATAATTACCTTCCCTTTGAACCAAGGACAATGTTTTCAATAAAAACCTGAAGCTGTTTAATGCAACTTCCAGTCTGTCAGACTCCCACTGTGCAGCCCCAGGATTCATTAGACTCACAGAAGTGAAGGAGACCATTTGTTAAAAATCAGCACAAGTCCCTCTGAGAAGAATTGATGACATACAATTAAAAAAAAATAAAAATCAAACCAAACTAAGAGGTATTTTGAATCTTCTTTAAGATCTTTTTTTCCATCTTGAAAGTTTTACAGGAAAAGTAGCTGTACTGCATTAAAATGTCACCTATGTCATATGCCTTTTAAGTAAACTCTGTTAGGTCCTCACTGCTCTGGTGCATACCTCTTCTGGCTCTTCATTTTTGCATCCCAAAAGCAGGAGTAGCAACATTTATTCTGCAAGACTAATAGGTAAGGGCTGTGAAGCACAGAGAATTAAAGGTTAGCTAGCAGACAAAGCTAAACAAGAACTGGAATTTGTCTCTTCCAAACCAAAACACCACTAGGCTGACATTCTTCTGACATCTGGAAACATCCCAATTATACTGGAATAATTCAGAGAACTGGACCTTGCCACATAATTAAACAAGTTACAGTACAATCAAATAATACCTTCACTTTTAACAATGTAAGAGACTGGATGAATTTCACTCCATACTGAATTTCCCCTAGAGTTTCAAACTGAGCCAAGGAAAAAACAGTGATCATGTGAACACTCAAAGCATTTTCTGCATCTGCTTCCAAGGAAAATTTTGACTCTCAGCTTCCCGTTCTTTCAACAGTACATATTGAATGAGGTAGTTAAGAAACAGATCTTCTCAACAGCAGCACATTTTGTTCTGAAAAAAACAGAATAGCTATCTAAATTCAAGGTGAGCTGCAACCCAAGTGTGATCATTTCCAGGAATTAAACAGAACAGACTGGAAATGCTCATGGAGCTTTAATTGCAGAAGGGTAATGAAGTTGTTAAGATGGCTTAGTCCAGTTTCCTCTTGACTGACCTCTAAGATCAAAATCAGTGCATTCTTTTCTTCATGCAGCCTAAAGGAGGCTACTTAGATTGTTCTATTTTACATGTGATTTATGGCCTTAGAAGATATAGTCATGAAAAGCATGACAGAAAATCAAACCAAAGCACATTTGAACAGCATTTAACATTTTGCCCAAATCTCAACTAACATGCATTTCAGTTCAGCACCTCCAGGAGCTGCACTCAGTAGCTGACACCACCCAGAAGCCTTCCAGGCTCTGGCACCCTCACTGGGAACAAGTTTGTCCTTGTGTTTCCCCTCAGCCTCTTGTGCCCCAACTGACTCCCATTGCCTCTTGTCCTGTCACTGGGTGACACTGAGCAGAGTCTGGCTCCATCCTCCCTACACTCACCCTTAACATACTGATAGACACTGATGAGGTCCCCCCTCTAGGACTAGATGATTTTCTATGACCTCCTATTTTCTTTTTATCATAGTATCTTGGATACTGGAACTTAAAAAGCACATCTTTGCTCTTAAAACAAATCATCAGTGAAGACCAGACAGCAGGAATGACTCAAAGCTTTGTACAACACCAATAGGTTGGCAAGCCTTTGTGTCAGATTGAAGCCACAGAGAGAAAAGCCATCAGGAACACATACAAACACCACATTTCTGTACCAGCTAAGGAATGTGCAAGCTTTGACAAAGCATTTTCTATAAAGGATGTTTATAATATACTTCCATGGAAACAGTTCAGTAGCTTTACAACAGAGCAACAAAGAGTGTGAACTGTATTTTCCATCTGCTTTGTGAAGATTGTTTTCCTGCAAGGGAAGCCAATGTCAAAGCTAACTGTTATTTAGGATTTTCAACACAAAAGGGTAGAGAAATGCTCTTTGAGTACAAGAGAAGAGGATTGAGGAGATGGTTTGTGTTTTTTGTGTTTGTCATAGAAATTACTTAGTAGGCACCTAGCTTCAGATAGCATTACTGATTGTAAAATATCACAGATAAAAAAACCAAACCTTACAGAACCAGACAGATCATGACCTCCAGATGAACATCTGCCACAAGAACTGCAAAGCCTAGAATCAGAAGAGGCCTTTAAAATCATGAAGATCAGCTGTTAACCCATCACTGCCAAGTCCCAACTAAACCATGTCCCAGCACAGCCAGGAGGGGTAATTGGTTTAAATGAGAGCAGAGGAGATGTAGACTGGATCTGAGGAAGAAGTTGTTTCCCTTGAGGGTGGTGGCTCAGTGGCACAGGCTCCCCAGGGAGGTGGTTGAGGCCCCATCCCTGGAGCTATTGCAGGGGAGGTTGGCCAAGGCTCTGAGCAGCCTGGGCTAGTTGAGGGTGTCCCTGCTCCCTGCAGGGGGGCTGCACTAGATGCCCTTTGGAGCTCCCTTCCAGCCATAACCATTCTCTGAAACCCAGTCACTCCATCTCCACATCTTTTCAATACCACCAGAGATGTTGACTCCACCACTTCCCTGGGCAGCCTTTCCTGTCAGGGAGGCATGGAGAGCAATAAGGTCTCCCCCCAGCCTCCTTTTCTCCAGACTAAGCAACCCCAGTTTCCTCATAAGTCTTGTTCTCTAGACTTTCCCCAGCTTCACTGCCCCAGTGAACTGCTTCAGAGCCAGCACAGCCTGCAGAGGATCAGGAGATCTTTGCATCAGGGGGTTTTCCTGAGGTAGGGAAATGCCAGAGACGTGGAGAGACTGAAGGGCAAGCCCACTTCCACATTTTATAGCTAAAAAGGAAGGATATGGTCAATATAAAACATGTATCCATCTTTAGCTTAAGCATGGGAAAAATAAATATGTCAGCAGTGTAAGAACTCCTTCCATTTCCATTAGGAAAATCCTTCATTTCATGATGAACTGTCAATAGAATTTATCCTGAAGACAAGCCCAACACCTGAAGGGGAGCATTTTTCTATCTGCACAGCACCTTTCAAGGGTTTCCCTTAGCACTAAAATTTCTAAATTAACTCTAGAAAAGAATTTTTGGACTCAACCAAGATATTAGGGCACAATCTCCCCAATCAACCAAAGCTACCACCTTCTTCCTGAGAAAATCCCATAACAAGGCTGTGTCAATATGGCAAACTGGGCTACTTTCTCTCAAAACATGGTGAAGATGGCAGGTACAAGTGTATGGTATGATAAAAATGAAAGGAATTTAATAAAAAAATTAAATTCCAATCATAAATGAGTGCATAAAAATCAGGCTATAATAAAAGCTTGAGGTTCAGAAAGATGAAGAGTCTGACAGACATCCCTGTGTTGCTGAAATTCTGTGTAAACAGATGAGCCATAAAATAGATTCCCACTTGTCCTATTTGTTTGGGTTTGGTGGGGTTTTTTTGGTGTGTTTTATTGTTATTTTTTGGGTTTTTTGGGTTTATTTTTCAAAACTGACAGCTACATTTTTCACTTATATTTAAATTAATGAGGTTTTTTTTTTTACACTAGATGTAGTACTCTGGAAAATCCCCACTCCCACAGTTTGAATTAAAAATCAGTAAATGTTAATTCCAGATGTGGCAATAATCTGAGGACTCTGAAAATGAACATACTTCTGTCCAATTCAGCAAAGGTAAGAAAAAGTCAATTTTTCCATAGGGAATCTGCATAACTAAACTTGTGACAGTTCCACTACAGATGTATTATTTATCATCTTTAAGTAGTTTTCCATGACTGAATTACACAAAACCTGTTACCTAAAAAAAGTCATAACTAAGGCAAACATTTACTAATGCTTAAGGGTGACTTTTAATTACAGTGAACTGCATTAATTGCAAAGGCATTCAAAACCAATTTCACATCTTTAGAAATGTTTTCTTTACTTGCAGCTTGCTTTTTTGTTTGGGTGTTATAGTGTTGCTTTTTCTTTTGTGTAGGGTTGTGTGGGGGTATTTTTGGGGTTTTTTTTTGGCTTGTTTTGTTGAAGCAATTAAATTACCCACTGTAATAGTCTGAAATTTGTTTGGAAATGTACACAGAAAAAAACCTTTGAGCAGTAGCTGATACTGGAAAGTCCTATGAGAAGTATTTAATCTTTGTGCTTGTATTTACTCTGAAAATAAAACCAAACCAAACCAAAACCCAACAAAACTTTGTCAGACAGACCACCTTCTACTAACAGCCCCATGGCTGGAGGATCCCTTAGGGATAAGGAAGATGAACAGAATAGTTCTAAATAATTTTTCCTCTGGGGCACTAAATGAGAGCTTATGGAATGTATTTTTGTTCCTCAACATGATTTTGCTATGTCTCCCAATATTGCCAGATTTCATCCACCAAAGGGAGAGGTAGAATGCTGCAAATGTCTATGTGCTCTTTACTTTTGTGTCTTCATATGAAGAATTTCCACTCTGGAGGAGCTGGTTGTGTTTTATTTGTCTCCTTTTTTTAGCTGGGAAGTTTGTGTGAAGTCACTGAGAAGGTTGCATGTTTTACAGAACACATCCTTCATACCTCTTTTTGTGAAGCCCATTCCCATAAGAAGCCCTGTACAACTCAGAGATGCTTATAAAGTTAATTTCATGATCACAGCCTGCAAGTTTGCCACCAAACTTTTGCTGTTAGAGCAGCCATAACTTGGCCTTCTCCAGGGTGCTCTCAGATACCCCTTGAAACTTGCATTAATTTCAACAGGAAGGGTGTTGAGCCTTCCCATGCTAGTAAGTTTTATTTGGCAAGCTGCTCCTGCCACCTGAAGTGCAGTGAGGTGGAAGAGTAGGATTTGTGCCTGCAAAGCCCCAAACCCCCCAGGCCTTCTTCTCTCTGCTCTGACTTTTATAGACTTGTTTTTCCTGCACAACTCTATTTTCCAAGGATCCTGGAAAGATCAAAGCTTGCATATAAACTTCACAATTGTCTCTGCAGTGCCAGATCCTGAACAAAAAGTTACTTGTCTTTTCTAGGGTTGCTGCTGTATTTCTGACAGGCTATTTTCAGTAAAACTTGGGAGGTACTAAACATTCTGCTTCCAGTTGCTGGTACAGCCAGTTATTCTGTAAGAGTTCCACATCTGTTTGTGCAGAGGATTTAGTTCTGGAGATCCTATTTGCAGGGCAAATGAGTTCTCCACTGCTCACTTCAGGCCTGAGTTTGGCAACACTTACACAACACAAAATTAAGCTGGTCAGTAGGAAGGCAAGTTTGAAAGCCTGAGGATGCTTCCGAAATATTTTACTGGCTTTTCTTTTTATTAAATCCATAGACAAACAACAAATCTTGGGAGCTGCTAGCCAAGAACTTGAGAAGCACATAATAGATTTTCCCCACACACAGCCAGCCTTGTGACCACAACTTCTCCACTATGCATGCAACAAGATGGAAGCAGATAAGCAATAACCTGAGCATTAACAGAAGCTTACCCATGGTGGCAAGAAGCTCTGCAGGTAGATTTATCCTCTCCTTGATAAGCCAATTTGTCTTGAGTTAAACCCCATTGTTGAAGGCAACAGAATCTGCACAGGGTCATTTCATCTCAAATCTCACCACTGGTCGTATGCTCTCAAAACACACTGATAGGCAGGGTGAAATTTTCAGATGGCTTCTTTAAAGAGTAAATCCCTACTATCTAAGGAAGTTTTTTCATTCTGGGATGTTAGCAAACACCTGCATACTAGTTAGGACTGAATTACACATTGTAGATTAACAAGATGTTGGGAAATTTGTGGTAGATCAAATGCACTGCTGTGAAGTGACATCATCTGACCTCGTGCCAACTGCATTTTGCATGAGAAACTACTAAAGCAGCTAAGGACAGCAGCTCAACTGCTCTGTGACTCCTAAATAGCCTAATACACCTGCACTTAGTGCACAGAAATGGCTTCAGCTACAGACTGCTGCTTGTTCCTGAAGCAGCTAGAAACTTGAATGAGATGTTTCACTAAGCTGAATTTCTGTACACTGCAGACACTATGGTAATACTAGTTTTTTCCAAGGAAAATTGCTGCACTTACCAGGGCTGCTGACAGAAAGTGGTGCTTATGTGGGTCAGATATTTGCAAAACACTGCTCTAGCAAATCCTGCATCACAACAGGAACCAAGGGTTCTATTTCATGCTAACCCAAACACAGTGTGCACATCACCTCATGTGTAATCTCCTGTTCAAATGCTTTACCTTCACATTCATACTGATGTTAAAGCATTTTAGTCATGCTGTGGATAACAATAGCCACTAGTGAGCTGCTCTCCAGGATTTTATCCTTTCCCTGTATGAGCAGCACTCTGTACAAAGTGTGGCACCTCAAGTCTTGCATTTTACATCAAATGCAGTGTGTAAAATGAGATTACTTCAATACAGCCACATTCCTGGTTGCATTTCTGCTACTAGAGCCCAGTGTTCACCCCTATAGAGAGCATGTCTTCACAGGCTGACAGCTCAAACCTGAACAGAAATAGGAAGAGCCAGAAGGTTATAAGAACAAAGGTGAACAGTTATAAAAGGTTTATGAGCTCTTGTACCAACACCACAATGTTGATTAAACCAAAAGAGAAGAGGCACTGAAGAATTCTCACATTCCACTGCACAACACAAAGGGTAGAGCTCTGCTAATGTCTGTAAACACTCTTCAAAGCACCAAAGGCTGACAGATTTCTCCTGCCCAGCCCAGGTTAAAGCAATTTTTTTCTGGAGGCTTGCCATGCTCTGTGGGAGGGAGGTTGGGGTGCAGCAACAAGCTGGATTTAAAAGATCCCCAGCTGGAAGCACAAATACAGAGTGATGTTTAAAACTGTTAGTCCCCTGGAGAGAAGCAGGAAACTCTCTTTATAACCCCCAGAGTATTTGTTTTTCCAACAGTTTCTCAGCTCAGCTTGAGATTCTCAAGGGCAGCAACAAAAAAAAGTTTTCACTTTGCTCAAATTAAGTTTGACTGGTCCCTGGGTTGGCAAGGTGATAATTTAACACCTCATTAACAAGTGCATTATTGGAGGAAATTCAAATGAACCATTTTTAATGCTAATTGAATGTTTTCAACCTCAGCTTGCCCAAGGAGTATTTATTTCCCCTTCTGAGTACACCAACAGCCACTGCTTCCATTTGTGGATCTGCTGCTAACACTGGCAAGACACAAATTCCATTTATAAAGATACTATTAACTGCTTCAAATTCAATTTCAAGTGATATAACATGGCCTATTCCTTCAGTACTACTTACATTTTATACTTGCATATACTTCTGGCTTGTCTTTGGGCAGAAAAGGGGAATTTTACACAACATCCAACTGGAAGAAATGCACTGATTAGGCATCTGATTTAATTACTGAGGTCACATCTTCACTTGAGGGTGTGATTAACTACATGGAGATTAAAATACTAGTTCCTGTCTTTTCTCCCCTTAAGCAGAGCAGGATGAGTTGTTTCCAGCATGCTTCTCCTTGTGCATATTAAGAGTGTAGCAATGGTCCTGTCTTCTCCACAGCTCAGTTAGGTCCAGTTCTCTGCCAACACATCCATACATTCTTATTCCCATTGGATAGAATTGGTTTAGCTACCTTTTCTGATTTAACTCAAGTTTGTTGCACACTACAAGCAATGGCAAGATGAAAAATATTTTGATTTTTAAGGTTTTCTCTGGCTAAATGTCATCAACTACCAGCTCTTCACAACTGTCAGATGAGAAAAATACCAAACTGTGCAGCTAACTGACTAGCCTTCCAATTTGAGCTATTAATTTCTAGATGGGATGGCCTATGCAACTGCTACCTGTTTTGCTTGCAACATTAGAGCTATATGGGATAATAATCCTTGGGTTCTAAAGGTTTCCCAAAATAACTTTCATTCAAAATTGAAGTGTCATCTTAGGCAAAGTTTATCCACAACTTATTCTATACATGCTGCTTAAGGCACTGTGATTGAATATGGGATATTTGCCTCCTGAAGCTGAGATGGAAGACAGTAAACTTGTTATAAACATTAACATCCATGGAAGGTTCACCTATTTTACAAGCCATTAACACTGTCAGAAAGTTCCTGGATTTAAGGCTTACCTTCACTTTTTAATAGACAGGAGAGAAAATGAAATTTCATCTCTGAAGGAAGTTAACCACTTCCTAGACTGGTTTCACCATGCATGTTTTGATTTGCCCACATCTCAGGTGGGTTACTTTAGGGTTTTCATTCACTTGACCCCAGTGATGTTATCAGAGAACAGGCTGGGTCCTGAACACCACCAATGGCAACAGAACTGGTTGCACAGGATATATCACTGTCTCTTATGTAAATGGCAAAAAGGAGTCAATTCCCAGTCCTAGCAAGACTGTCATGGAAAAAAAAATATTTTAAAATCCAGCTTTCAACTCAATCCAAACAATGCTGAAAAATTCACTGGGCCAGGTGAAGTTCTTAGCATCATAAATCCCAGCATTGTCTCACCAGGACAAGCACCAAATTGTCTCATTTTTCCCTAAATAACCCAAGCACTACATGAACAGCAAGTATCAAGTTGCTCTACACTACCAAGTTTCCAGAAATCAAGTTGTCAGCTTTCTGTACACTATGATCCCAATAATTCTTTTTATTGTGCCTTTTTATTGTGACAACAATAAAAAAGTCCCTTTATCTCCAAAACTATCTCAAGTTCATTCATCCTTGTGGTTGAACAGAAAGAGCAGCATCCACTAAACTGCTGACAAGCATCTGCAACACTCTCTCATTAACCACAGGGACTTGGAATTGGAAAGCCAGCTCCAAACACTTGCTTTCCTGCAAAGAAGCCTTCTCCATCTCCACTATAACCTATCAAAACTAAATGTGATGAAATATTCTGTGTATGTGCAGTGGTGGGTTGAAGGTTGAACTAGATGATCTTTCATCTAACAGAAGCAGGCAAACATGGAAGCCACAAAGCCTCTTTCCAAGAATATTTTCTTGAAGCCATTAAACGATGTAGCTGTGGCCCAAAATACATAATTGGAACCTGTCTGCTGTTCTGATTCCAGCTCCAAATCCCATGCCCATTCCTATATCTGTTTTCCCTTCTTCAATTGCACTTTTCCCCACTTCATCCACAGAAAATGCCTAGAAAGTAACATTATCTCTAAAGCCTACACGACTGGGAAAGAGCACAGTGCAAAAAATGGACAAAAAAAACACTTTCATGCAGGAAATCATCTTCTGAGGTGCTCTTCCCAGGCTAAAAGCTGACTTAGATGCTTAGAAAGGCAGCAGCATTTTCACAATACCTGTAGCTGAGTCATCCTTTCTGAGCATGAGCAGACAGGACTCTGGTTATCCAGCTGTTATATCAGGATAGAAATCAGACATACAGAGACTTTTCAAATGACACGGCTCTCAAACACCAGAACCATTTCTTTTCTCAAAAGAAAGATTGGCTAGGAATCCTTAGCACCAAATTAAAATTAGCAAGATGTAGGCTGACATGCATTTTAAACAACATGACAACAAAAAAGGCCTTTTATTTTGTTGCCAGACTGGTTCCTGATCTGGTTCACCTTTCAGCTCTGATCTCTCTTGCTGGCAGAATAGCAGGACAGGCTGAAGTGGAAGTTGTTTCCATTCTCCTGGCTTAAAACAAATACATGCTGTAGTCTCAGAAAGGGGCAAAACTGCCTTAGTCTGAGTCCTGGAAACAGAAATCAGTTACACATTCCTTGCTTTCCACTTCATAAAGCAAAACAGATACTGGAAGAAACCCAAAACAAGCAACGCCTCAGCAGACCACAGACTGTTGGCAAATACCATCTAGAAAGAACTCAAACAGTCCCTTTTAGACAACAGCAAGCCCCAGCCCATTTGCACAACTTTTCATGGAGTTGGAAGCTTGCTCACTGTCTGAGAGCAGCACCAAGGACAACTCTTGGCTGGGACAGGTCACTTGGAAGCACTCAGTGGTACCCAGCTACAGGCTGCTGCCTGGCTCTGCTTGCCTCAGTGATGAGCAATGAGCAGCACCCACTGCAGGCACTTAACTCTTATAAAATAAAACCTGTTAGAACAGAAAAATGCTCAGGTGCTTTCCCCAAAGAGCTTTTTGACTGTAGGGAGTTATCTGTCAGGTTAGTTGGTCAGATGATCCATGTTCAAAAGCAAGTCCAGTTCTTCAGTACACATCACCACCACCACCTCGTGGCCAGATACCTGCAGCTCCCATCACTGAATTTATTCTGCAGTTTACATACTCTGAACTGAATGCCACTGACAGATCAGCAAGCTCATCCTATGTCAGTGCTCACAACTTTTTAATTACCTGTGAAAAGGGAAAGTATTCTACATGCACAGCTGTACTATTTCATTTTCAAGGCAGCTTACACACCACAAGTTATTCATGCTGTAACTGAAGGAAACTGCTGCCTCCTAGGCAAATGAAATACAAGAATTTGTGCTTTTGACTTTGAATTTTGACAGACTTCCCTTTCTTACTTTCAAACTGAAAAAGAACCAAGACAAATATGCTTAATTTCTTCTCCTGGTGCATTAAGTCTATGGATCTTAAACTGTCTCTAGCTCCCCAAGTAAAAAGGAACTTCAGAAACATTCTCATATTTACTGAGGTGCAAACATCAAAATATACTAGAGATAAAAATCAAAAGCTTGTGTGCTGGCAGTAACTAGCAAAGGTACACTGCAGGATATTCTGAAAGCCATTTCAAAAGGAGGACAAATATCAAAGGGCAGGCAATGGGGGAGAGAAAGGAGGAGGCTGGAAAAGCTAGTCACAGAACAAAAATCAATACAATACCATGTCTTAGATCAGACCAATATGACCTACCTCTAGCTGGAACTTCCTTATGCTGTTATCAGGCTGATTTGCCAAGTAGGACATTAAACTGGTTTATTGCTCCAAAAATTCCCAGTCTGCATTTGCTAACACATAATTATGACTGAGTTATCTGTGAAAGTGACAGAGGCTCTGTTTGGCTTCCCCCTTCCACACGTTTAAAGACTCACCAACAGTTGTACCATCTTCACCCATAATGCACTTCATGGAGGTGATGATTTGCTCCACAACAGGAGGTGATAGTGACGTTGCATACACAGCACTGTGAGAGTATGTTCTGAGGTAATCAATCAGCTCCTAGCAAAACACAAGAGGCATCAGGCACTGCCTTCACAGCACTCAGAAATGCTTTAGTGCTTTGTCTTAATCACACAGTAAAACAGGCCACCAGAAGAACCCTCTCTCAGGTTGCCCTGGGAGAAAACAGTTCTCTCAAAGATCAATTTTATGCTGTTGGTAATCAAGAGTTGCAAAGCAAACAGCAGAGGGATGTGGCAGCCCATAATTATGTCACAGGGCAGGAATGTGTGTTGATAGAAGACAAATGCTTACGACAGAGGTGTTTAGTCAACAGCAGGAGCACTGGGTTGCAACAAGGTGTTTGCTCATGCTGGGTACAGGCTGTGTTTTAGAACCTCACTAGAACAGAACAGTGGGGATCAGTCTCCACAGATGGTTGTGTATCATGCCCAATATAATTGTTTCCCCACAGAAGTCACCAGAGAGGGGAACAGGTCACAGAATATTCCCTCATTTGGCATCACAATATAAATAAAGCAGCAGGTGTCACTGAAGGGTGCACGGATCACAGCCAACCCCTTCCCGCCTTTCCCACTGAAATGGAGCTCCTGCATTTGTGAGAGGGCAAAAGCAATATAGAAACAAAGGACCAAGACACCATGGATCTAGGCTGCTTGTTGTTGGCTGTAACAAAACCACTGTAAAATACCAAGACCACCCTAGCAAAGTATTACAGAGACATCAGACTGTCTTCTGATAGAATGCAATTTACAATAATAACCATGCAGACAGCACAGGCTGTGAACATACTGCAGAAATAGGTGGAAGTATTTAATTTTATATTGTTGCTTGCCTGGAGTCAGACTTAAATCAAAGGAAGTTGTAAAGAGATTTTTAAATAAACAAGCTAAGGAGATTTAAGGCCTTTTGCCACTGAAGCAATCCCTCCAAGAGTAGCAAAACCACAGCTGTGAAAGACTCTCAGTTGCTTCACCTTGTGCCAAGGGACTTAATCCTCCTAGCTCACCACCTTTGGAAAAAGATTTCTACAGTGTTTTCTTCTGGGAAAGATGTCAGAGTAATTTTAATCCAATTATACTAAACTTCCTAAGAACATCTGCAACTATCTCAATTTAGCCAGGCTGAAAATAACCCAAAGAAGAGTCTTTTTAAGAAGTAAGCTGAATTTAGAGGTTAGTTTACCAGACCAAGAAGACTTCTTCTTACTAAGAAGGGGATTTTCTTTCAAATAGACTGAAAACTTCAGCTTTTGGCATTTTTTTCCTTCAAGTCTCCTAAAAAGTAACATTAAGAAATCCCTGCTTCTTGGTTCCTAAAAAAATACATTGTGCAAACTGGGTTCACCACTGATCCTGTCAATACTATACAATGATGAGGTATTTTCCTAGACTCTTCTGTATCATACAGACTTTCACTGTGCTAGGCAACACATGGACAATTAGGGTGCTTGAGAAATAAATCAGCTTTCAAATGCTTATTGAAGGACTACAGCACCCAAGCTTTTTACCTTCTTGCCCCCAATGTATCCTCCAGCAGCTCCAAAGCTTTTGGTGAACGTTCCCATCATGACATCCACATCTTCAGGGCTGAGTCCAAAATACTCCACTACACCCCGGCCACTGGGCCCCAGGGCACCTATGCTGTGAGCCTCATCAAGGTACAGATAGGATTTGTACTTCTTCTTCAGTGCAATCACTTCAGGCAAACGGACTATGGATCCCTCCATGCTGTTGAGAAACAAAAATTCAGTGTTAAGTGGATTTAATGGCCGAGACCTCCTTACAGAGCTAAAGTCATTAAGCTTTCTTCACTCTTCAGGAATTATGAATACATAGAATTTGCTATTCATTGTGTTCTGCAGAGAGATGAAAGATCCTCCTTGCAACTGGGGCCCAGCTGTCTACTTTCTACCTGTTTAACATCCCTAGGATGCTGACAGTCAGACTAAGTAGGAGCAGCAACAGTAAATTTAGGAAAAATAATGTGTTCAGTGAACATTTTAGAGATGATCTCATTTTTACTTCCACCCCAATGTCAATATTCTGCTCTGATATTTACTTATCTGCTGCTTTCAGAACTTACTAAGCTCTCATCTGTAGCACTCCAGAACATCCCATTTTGTGCCAAAGGTCAGTGTGATTTGCATGCCTAACACACTAAGTCCACTGCATGCTCCTACTCTCAGCAAAACATGCACAGTTCCATTCACACCAGCATCATCTAGTGAGCACAGGAAGAATGGAATGCACAAGCAATTTAAGACCTCAGCTCTGATGTAAATTATCAGTTGAGATTCATTAATTTCTACAATCTAATCAGGACATGGGAAACACTGTGAGAACACCAGGTTCACTATTAGCAACACAAAGTCCAGGATGTGAGAAATACAGCTTAATGGAATTTGCAGATGAGATTAATGAACATTAACTACGAAGTGACAATATTCATAGTTGATCTGGCAAAGGAACCCAAATACCAAGCAGCTAGATCTCACGTGGAGGGTCTTAAGAATACAAAGAATAGTTTGTACCTGTATATTCCTTCCACCAAGATAAGAATTTTTTTCCAGGGCCTCCGTGTACGAGGTTGCCCATGCACAATAGCATCTTTGAGCAGCTTCTCCAGGCTTTGCATATCTGCACCAGAAATTACTGTTAAATGGTACCAAAAACTGAGGAAGAGAGAAAGCAATTTAGGTAGTGTGACCTTGTGGGAAGAAAAAAAAAGAACAAGCAAGCTCAAGAGCAATTAACTAAAGACAAGAAGACAGGCCAAAGTGCAGGATGAGAAGGGGAACAAGTGTACTGGTTTATTAGTGTAAAACTGGAAGCTACTAAACCAAAACCAGAAAAGGAATGAAAAAGAACCACCAGTGCAGGAAAGNGATATTTACTTATCTGCTGCTTTCAGAACTTACTAAGCTCTCATCTGTAGCACTCCAGAACATCCCATTTTGTGCCAAAGGTCAGTGTGATTTGCATGCCTAACACACTAAGTCCACTGCATGCTCCTACTCTCAGCAAAACATGCACAGTTCCATTCACACCAGCATCATCTAGTGAGCACAGGAAGAATGGAATGCACAAGCAATTTAAGACCTCAGCTCTGATGTAAATTATCAGTTGAGATTCATTAATTTCTACAATCTAATCAGGACATGGGAAACACTGTGAGAACACCAGGTTCACTATTAGCAACACAAAGTCCAGGATGTGAGAAATACAGCTTAATGGAATTTGCAGATGAGATTAATGAACATTAACTACGAAGTGACAATATTCATAGTTGATCTGGCAAAGGAACCCAAATACCAAGCAGCTAGATCTCACGTGGAGGGTCTTAAGAATACAAAGAATAGTTTGTACCTGTATATTCCTTCCACCAAGATAAGAATTTTTTTCCAGGGCCTCCGTGTACGAGGTTGCCCATGCACAATAGCATCTTTGAGCAGCTTCTCCAGGCTTTGCATATCTGCACCAGAAATTACTGTTAAATGGTACCAAAAACAGCTACTAGCTTGAGCTTTGACATGACTCCAGATAGAAATACTCCAGAAATGCATCAATTGCTCCAGTGTGAAGGCCAGACCATACCTAAGTAAATATTCATGGGCTTCATCTAGCTGTGGGCCCACAGATGAGATTAAAGGGAATGGGTGACCCACTGTCACCAGTATGAACTCTAAGGAATAACTTCATCATCCTCAGCTAGAAGTTAAATTATTAAGCACAAACAGCAAAGTAATAAGGATATTAAAAGAAAAAAAAAAATAAAAAGAAAAAAGGGAAGATATCTCCCAGTGAGGAAGAGAGAAAGCAATTTAGGTAGTGTGACCTTGTGGGAAGAAAAAAAAAGAACAAGCAAGCTCAAGAGCAATTAACTAAAGACAAGAAGACAGGCCAAAGTGCAGGATGAGAAGGGGAACAAGTGTACTGGTTTATTAGTGTAAAACTGGAAGCTACTAAACCAAAACCAGAAAAGGAATGAAAAAGAACCACCAGTGCAGGAAAGAGGATGGCACTTGGTGTATCAGAAACCAGGCAGATGCTGTTGGTAGCAATATATTCTGAAACCCTATTAGCTCTGGCTGTGAGCACTTGACATGATCCAGGAGACCTGACTGATGCAAGTAAAGAAATACACAGGAAATCTGTCCCCAAAAAATAAATAAATCAGGAAAAAAGTGGAGATGTGAGTAATCAAACCATTATAGCTGAAGTGCTGAACAAGGGACAGATAAAAGCAACAGGGAATAAAAAATAGCACAAACAATCATGAAGAGTGGAAGACTAGGGCAGTTGTAGCAGTGAGAGGAGGCTGTGAACTAAAACTAGACTAGAAATTACACAGCAAAAATAGGTCAGTTAGACTGTTAAAAGACAGACAATGTTCAGAAAAGAAAAGAGAGATGAAATCAGCAGAGGAGTCCCTGCCTCCAACAAACCTCTCAAGGAAGAAAGGCCAAGTTTAGTGCAGTTAGGGAGAACAATGGCATTTCAACTTCTGCTCCCATCTCTCAGGAAAGAGGGAAAGACTGGTTTGACCTTAATTAAAATGACAAACTGCAGAATGAGGTAGGAAAAAAGCTGAACCACTGAACAAGTTTTCAAAGGGGACTATGTTTTTTTTCCTCTCTATCATTTCTAAGAAGCAGGATATGAATGAAGCCATTGACATCTCAGGAAAAGGAAGTTAACTAGGGCATCACAGAGTGTAAGAATAAGGATGAAAACACACACAACTGTAAACCATCTTGGCAGATCCAGACCATTGCTTGCATTTTGCCTTCTGACTCTAATCTGCCAGTCCTTTCTCTGTCACACATCTCCACCATCTGTAAGGCTTCTGGAATACCCCCCAGTCTCACCACTGCTGGTTGGTACCCCATTCCCACTGATCAGCTCTTCTGCTCTCTCATCACACCAGAGCTTCTAAGCCCACCCAGAACTATGCTTGGCACCAGCATTCTCTGAAATTCTAGAGCTGGATGCAGTGTTCAGAAGTATGTCTATACATGTGCAGAAGGTAAATGCAAAGGTTTTGTGATCTTGCCCATCACTCAGGATTTATGAAGAATTAAGAAAGAAAAAAAAAAGTGTAACTGAATGTTACACTAAGATCCTGTAAAGAAAATTATTCCAATGATAGAGGATGCAAAAGAAGTAAGCACAGCAGAGCTTTCACTATCAAGTAGGGCAAAGAAAGGAAAATAATCGCAGTTGCCCAAGCTTTGCTGTCACATGCTTCAAACAGAGCAAGAGTCATCATCTCAGAGATTAAGCCTATAAAAAGTATTAAAAGCAGCTGAAGAATGTAGTAGTTTTACTCATCAAGGCCAGAAAGGTACCTTTCATTGTGAATAAGAGAAGGGAATACTAAGTATTTTTAATACAAAATTTATTTAGAATAACTCATTTGGAGGAAGCTGAAACTAGCCAAGTGAAAATTCAATGTACTTTGGAAATAAAGCAAATTATTCAGTGAAATTAATCTATGCTTCACATCCCAAAAATGCCTTTTGTACATTGCAACAGAGCTGTCTAGTTTAGCCAAGACATCTGCACTCACAAACTTCTGTTACCATAGGATCAAGTCAGCATCTGCTCCTAAAACTACCAGCCAAACTCTAGTGTAAACCACCTAATTAATTGCACTGAATTTCTAAGTGAGAAAAGCTTCAGGATAAAAGGTTGTTAGTTGACCCTGAGCATACCAAAAAAATATCCAATTCAGGATGATTAAATTCTCAGTAACAGCAATTGACTTCCTCCCATGAAATTGGATTTCCAAGTATTAGAAGACAGAAGAGATTGTATGTGATCAGCAGAAAGGCAGAGACCACCACCTGATACTTACTGTTGTGCTTAAAAATTCGAATAGTTGCTCCTGACAGCCTTGCTCCAAGCACCAGGGATGCATGATTCAGTTCATCACTCAGAATCAGACAGCCCTGAATTAGAAGGGGAAAGATGAAGACATTGAAGAGGTGATGGTTGGCATCAAGCATGGCACCAACTGACTTGCTCAGAGATTATTTTAAAATAAATAAATACAAAAAATAAAGATATTTACAACACAAATGCAGGTAAATCCAGACTAGCAAAGAAATTATCTGCAGCCTTAGTGTGGCAAATAAAAATATGCAAGTGGAAGGACCACTGCAGTTTCACTTTTCCCAGAAGATCTGCAGCTGAATTTGCTGGATATGTCATGTTGATGACTAGCACTTATCCTCCCACACAAGCAGGTAAACCAGAGAGCAGAGCATCTTGCTGCAGTTCACCCAGCAAGTCTCCAGTGGTGCTAGGAACCAGGCCACCAAAGTCCTAGATGAAAGACCTTATCAAAGTGGAACTATTTCTGACACTAGGATGTAACCACTGACTAAACCCCTGTGTGCTCAGTGGTACCAAAGGGACTCATTTTCTTAAATGAACAGAACCATTATGTACTTCACAGATGGAGGCAACATACAAGAGGCAGGAAGTGGGAAAGAAAATTGCAGACTGAAATTGAGTTTTCTGAAGCCATTAAACATTACATTGAATTTGTTTGGTTTTTGGAAAAAAAAAAAAAAAAGGCAAGATATATCCTTGGAGAAATATTAAACAAGATATGTGTTTGGGATTAAGTTGGAGCTCAAGAGGTTTAGGGGAAATACAAGGAAAAACTTTTTCACAGACAATAGAAGCATCTTCCCCACAATAAAGGGAATTTTACACAGGTGGTCCAGTATTACCTATATTAGTTTATTTCAGTGGTTTGTGTTATAAGCTAATTAAGTTGTAGTATAGGTGCCCAGATACAATGTAAATATTCCAACCCCTAACATCTGTGAATCTGTAAATAATTATTAGCTTCAAATCATATCAGTGACTGTCTGGCCAAATGCAGATGTCCTTAATTATTATATTTAACAAGTTGCCAAAAATTCACATTCTAAGCAGCTTTGCACCTGAAAACATATGCAGGACATGCAGAGAGACAAAAATATTGAAAATAAGTGTCCATGAGTTCAGTCACGCACAGGGATCTCTGGGCTTGCCTTACTGAAGGCTCTTGGCAAAGCATTACCAAACAGGCTGTGCACACACAGCCAGCTGGTACTGGGTGGTGCCAGAATCCTAATTTTATTAAGTCCTTATTTGCAGACAATGAAGAAATCACAAGAGCAGTGAAAAGAAACTTCAGGCAGCCAAATTACAGAATCACAGCATGACAGGGATTGGAAGGGAGNAACATCTTGACAGACACTGCTGAGCTCCCCCCTCAGTCTCCTCTTCTCCAGGCTAAAGAGCCCCAGCTCTCAGCCTCTCCTCAGCAGGGAGATCTCCACTCCCTTCAGCATCTTGGTGCCCTGTGCTGGACTCTCTCCAGTAAATCTCTGTCTTTCCTGAACTGGGGTGCCCAGAACTGGACACAGTATTCCAGGTGGGGCCTCACCAGTGCAGAGTAGAGGGGAAGGAGAACATTAACTGCAAAACTGTTTCTTTGACAAGAACTCTTTTCCTTCAGAAGACCATTTTCTGTTTGGACCATTCACCCAAGAATAAGGGCTCTTCCAGAGTTATGAGGCAGAAGCTTCTCAGCACTTAAATAAAGTGCACAAAATGAAGTGTAGCCATGACTAACACACTACTGACTGCTGTGCCCACTTGTGAAAAGAGATGGTATAGTAAATGTGCAAGGTATGTGCATGAAAACAGGTATGTTACACGCCTTGGAATTTATTCATGGGGAATTTCCCCAGAGCAGCCCTCCCAGTGCTGTGCTTTTCAGTGAGAGCTAGAAAAAGGGCAGGGGTGGGGAGGGGGCATCCGTTTGTCCTCCAGAGCAACTGCACTGTGTTTGCTTCCCAGAAAAGGGGCCAGAGAGCACCTCATGATGGGAAGTGGAGAATAAATCTTTATCTTCTTTGGCTTCTGCACACATGGCCTTCCTTTGCTTTTCATTAAAATGAAATCCATCACCATTTCCTACACTAATGAGTAGCCTGAGGAAGAAGCCTTTCAGATGCTAGGCTGTTTCCCAGAAAGAGGATAAGACCTGGCCTAGTGCTGCTCCATAGATGTAGCTTCCAAAAAAAGACTTTTGCAAAGGTTAGAGATCCATTCTGTGACCTACAGTTTCCATAGAGTATCTGCAGGGGTTGCTGCTCAGGAAAAACAAACCCAAGCAAGTAGCTTTCAGAAACTCCAACCATCAGAAGTCACTGGCAAGAGCCCACCTAATCAAATTAAGCCTTACCTTGCCAACTAAAGCAGGAATGTTCATGGAGTTGGTTGCAAATCCCATTCCATATGCCATTGCAGATTCCACACCTAGGAACCTGGCAACTAGCTTTTCCAGCTCCTCATGCTTGTCCAAGTTGCCTGCACATGAAACAAATGAGAAATTCAGAGTGAGAAGCTTTCACTACTCCTGTACTCAAGAAGAATTTCCACTAACCAGCTTCTCTTCATTTAAAGGCCATAAGGGAACACTGAAAAAAAAAACCCATCCCAAAATAAAATATGAAAACATGACAGCCAACTGCTGTGCCATGTAAACTAAACTCAGCAATCCATTTGTCTTCACTGAATTAAAAGCTTCTTTATCAATTAGTCTAAAGTTCAAAAGCTGGAACAAGTAATGATTCAAAGATCTGCAATCAGATTACAGATGTTGAAATATACATTTGGGAAATACCCTCTCTTGCTCCAACTTACCTATCTCCTGCCTAGTGCTGCACACCCCAGCTCCATACTGGGACAGAACTTTAGCTGCTGCTTCTTGGCAAGTCCCAGCATTCTGTGCAAATCCAAGGTAGTTGTAGGAACCCATATTAATTATGTCCTTTATCACTCTCCCCGTGTACCTGTGTTTTAAAACCACATGTTAGGACACCCATAGTTAAAAAAAAAAACAAAAACCAAAACCAAAAACCAAACCAAACCAAACAACTACATCAGAAGATTCTTATTTCAGTTTCCTATTTCAGTTTAACATACACTGAAATGTTAAAAATAAATAGAACCAATCATTACATTATTTCAGTACTGCCCCTCATCATCAAACTGAAATGATCAGTGAAAAAGATGCTTTCCCTACCTTATGGCCTCTAACTAGCTCCCAGAAGAGTTTACATTAAAAGGTGAATTTTCTATCATATCTAAAACTGCTTGAGGTTACTCATTTGTTGTTTCTCTGACATGGTCACCCCCTCTAATTTTCTTCTCAATTACAAAATAAGATCTCTAGATCAATTCATTTGGCAGCCCCTCAAGCAGGATATCCTCTAACCACAAAAAGGAAACACATCTGGCAGTGCTGTGCTAACAATATGTGACAAGGAGATTAAGGAAGAAGTTTAGTGGACAGAAAAGGTAATTATTTTGCCTTTGAAAGCTAAGGAGGGAGTAGTTTTACCAAGTGTTGCGCTGCAAACCTCTTCACATCACACTTGCAACACAACA
Source organism: Ceyx cyanopectus (assembly GCA_013401355.1). Lineage (NCBI taxonomy): Eukaryota > Metazoa > Chordata > Aves > Coraciiformes > Alcedinidae > Ceyx > Ceyx cyanopectus. Next base: position 15,773 of record VYZU01062457.1, on the reverse strand, counting down.
TTTCCAATTTGTAAAAATCCTTGTCCTTTCATTTCTGCTTTTGTTTTTATACCAGTTCTGATTAAAACAATCATGTTACATTGAGCTTCAGACCTTTACAGAATCACAGAATTTTCTAGATTGGAAGAAAACCCCTTAAGATCAAGTCTAGTCATGACTGGACTTGACAATTCCTCAACTAAACCATATTCCTAAGCACTATGTCTAGTGACTCTTCAACACCTCCACCACTGCCCTAGACAAGTTGTTCCAGTGCCCAATAAGCCTCTCAGTAAAGAAATTCTTCCAGATATGTAATTTCAACTTCCTTTGTTGAAACTTGAGGCTGTTCACTTCAGGCGTTTGATTCTAAACCAACACAAAGTCACAAGCAGCAGTGTAATCCAAAATCATCCTCTCCAGGTTCTGCTCATCACATCCAAAAGTATTTTATCCCAGTTGTGTGCCCATGAAATCTTAGCACAGACAGAAGCCTTAGTAAGCAGCCAAAAGATGACAGACAAAT
>VYZU01062457.1:0-14821 GCA_013401355.1 Ceyx cyanopectus | reverse complement strand
ATAAAATATGAAAACATGACAGCCAACTGCTGTGCCATGTAAACTAAACTCAGCAATCCATTTGTCTTCACTGAATTAAAAGCTTCTTTATCAATTAGTCTAAAGTTCAAAAGCTGGAACAAGTAATGATTCAAAGATCTGCAATCAGATTACAGATGTTGAAATATACATTTGGGAAATACCCTCTCTTGCTCCAACTTACCTATCTCCTGCCTAGTGCTGCACACCCCAGCTCCATACTGGGACAGAACTTTAGCTGCTGCTTCTTGGCAAGTCCCAGCATTCTGTGCAAATCCAAGGTAGTTGTAGGAACCCATATTAATTATGTCCTTTATCACTCTCCCCGTGTACCTGTGTTTTAAAACCACATGTTAGGACACCCATAGTTAAAAAAAAAAACAAAAACCAAAACCAAAAACCAAACCAAACCAAACAACTACATCAGAAGATTCTTATTTCAGTTTCCTATTTCAGTTTAACATACACTGAAATGTTAAAAATAAATAGAACCAATCATTACATTATTTCAGTACTGCCCCTCATCATCAAACTGAAATGATCAGTGAAAAAGATGCTTTCCCTACCTTATGGCCTCTAACTAGCTCCCAGAAGAGTTTACATTAAAAGGTGAATTTTCTATCATATCTAAAACTGCTTGAGGTTACTCATTTGTTGTTTCTCTGACATGGTCACCCCCTCTAATTTTCTTCTCAATTACAAAATAAGATCTCTAGATCAATTCATTTGGCAGCCCCTCAAGCAGGATATCCTCTAACCACAAAAAGGAAACACATCTGGCAGTGCTGTGCTAACAATATGTGACAAGGAGATTAAGGAAGAAGTTTAGTGGACAGAAAAGGTAATTATTTTGCCTTTGAAAGCTAAGGAGGGAGTAGTTTTACCAAGTGTTGCGCTGCAAACCTCTTCACATCACACTTGCAACACAACATTTCCAATTTGTAAAAATCCTTGTCCTTTCATTTCTGCTTTTGTTTTTATACCAGTTCTGATTAAAACAATCATGTTACATTGAGCTTCAGACCTTTACAGAATCACAGAATTTTCTAGATTGGAAGAAAACCCCTTAAGATCAAGTCTAGTCATGACTGGACTTGACAATTCCTCAACTAAACCATATTCCTAAGCACTATGTCTAGTGACTCTTCAACACCTCCACCACTGCCCTAGACAAGTTGTTCCAGTGCCCAATAAGCCTCTCAGTAAAGAAATTCTTCCAGATATGTAATTTCAACTTCCTTTGTTGAAACTTGAGGCTGTTCACTTCAGGCGTTTGATTCTAAACCAACACAAAGTCACAAGCAGCAGTGTAATCCAAAATCATCCTCTCCAGGTTCTGCTCATCACATCCAAAAGTATTTTATCCCAGTTGTGTGCCCATGAAATCTTAGCACAGACAGAAGCCTTAGTAAGCAGCCAAAAGATGACAGACAAATAATCACCTGCAAGGCTCAAAACAAACACGACCCACCCGTTCCTTTCACCTCACAGCCTGCAACTTGTGCTTACAGCCCAGCTACCTAGAGACAGTTGCTCTGAAGAAAAAGCAGCCTCTTCTTCAGTTTTTACTCACGTGAAGGTCCAGTTATAGTCATAGGAAACTCTCTCCATCATGTCCACCTTGGCCCCTGGCACGCTGCAGATGGGCCGGTTCCAGCTGTCCCGAATGCGCATGTACAGGTTCCTGTTGTAGAAATTTTCAAAGTCCTGGTACAGTGGGACAAAGTCCTGAAATACAGCAAAAGCACCCCAAAGTCAATATTGATTTTATAAATATTTATTAATTATATTTATTACAGCAAACCAGGAAGAATTTGTGGCATTCGGGTGTAATTTAGAAGTGAAAACTATGAAGCAAACTCAAGAAGCTGCCACTCTTCATTCCCCCCATTCCTCACCACAAGCCCTGAAACTAAATTTCTCTTCACCCTCTTTACACGAGAATTCAGCTTTGCAGTGATAATCCAAGCACACTATGTGACCCAGGAAACAACTGAGACTTTAGCCAAGGTTCTTGCCTAGGAGCAGAAGGTGGAAGTGAGTCACTGTCCCAACTCCAGCAGGTATGTCTGGGCTGATACAGCCCCATCTCACCTCAGATTGCTGATCAGATAGAGCACGGTTTATTTTGAAATCCAAACTGACAAAGCAGGAAGAGTAACGAGCTCAGCTGGTGAGATCAAGACACTCACCCTCACAGCTTGACACCACCAAGATGTAACATGCAAGGGTGACCTCACAAGCCACCAGCACAGCCAAGTTGCAAGTGATTGAAATGAGAAGTTGCCTGGACCTCATGGATAATGACAGGGAAGAAAAGGTGTCCTAAATGTCAACAAGGATTCAAGGAACAAATTACATGTAAGGGAACTAAGGTCTAGTACAGGACAGTGACCTCACAGCTTGGTACCTCCAAAAACTAAGATATCATCTTAATGCCAGCCCCTCTGTTGTCTGTCCCTCCCTCCACAATACACTACCCCCAAGCTAGGTATCATGAGACAGTTCCTTGGAAGAGGACAGGTAGAAGTTTTATTTTGGCATAAATCAAAATGGGATTGCCTATTTCCTCAGTAATCCAAATCCCACTGAGAGCTTCTCATGACCCATACATCCAAGAACATAAAAATAAACAAACAAATCAAAACACCACCACAAACCAGAAATGGCAGGGATATTCTGCCTTTATAAGCCACTACTGTCTTCTGGAGTTTGAAAGACCTCTATTTTGGAGCTGGCATACAGGAGCAGATGGTTGGCCTGTTTGCTTTGGGGGTTGGTTTTATTGTTCATTTCTTTTCCTCCCAAATCATTCGACACTGTGGAATTTCAGATGGAGAGTAGAGAGGATAATACACACACACACAAAAAGAAAAAAAAAAAAAAAAGACTCCTCATGAAAATTAAACATTTTCAAACTTTGAATCAAGAAAATCCATTTGGGGAGAAAGCATAAAATCATAAAATCTATCAAAATGAAACTGTTGGCACATGCAGCCACAATGCTGTGCTGCAACAGTGTCCTACAGCAAGTCACTGTCACCTTTAATTTACCTTTAGTGCTTATTGTTATTTTTCCACCAAGTTCTCATCTTATTTCAGATCCATTTACTACTTCTAGCCATGACAGTGTCTAAGGCAATGGAAGAGGGAAAAGCACCATGTTCTTTCATTCAAATTCACATGAACTCAGAGATCCTGAAGAGCTCCATTCCTGTCAATTTAAGCCTAGAACACATCTACTAGTAAGGTGATGCCTGATGAAGAAACCTAAGTCTTAGTGGTCTCCTAGAAGCCTGAAAGGCAGAGCAATTTCAAGAAACACTGAAACAAGTGAAGAATAAAATTCTCCCTTGGGGTGCAGCACCTTTGCAAAGGTGTTTTGGGTATCTAAGATTTTATCATGCTGTAAATTAATACTCCCAACAAGTGAAGGTCATAATGAGAGCTTTGTAACCATCAGCTTGGGGCACAATGATATGCAAATGCAGTGATTATGCTGCTTTTAGAGCCAAGTTTTCACCGTGTTGCACCTAAGCTAACAAATGGTGCCATAAGCAGCAGCTGGGCTTATCTGCAATTCCCTTTGTGTTCCCTGATAACACCAAACTGGCTGAACAGAAATCAGGCAGACAACTGAAATTCAGCCTTCTGAAAGGAAACAACTCTCTCAGCTTCTCCTCAGCAGGCAGATCTCCACTCCCTTCAGCAGCTTGCTAATCAACAGGCAAATCAGACCAAAAGGTAAAAGTGATTTTTTTTTTTATGCTGTCCATAAAATCCTAGAAGCATTTAGCAGATTGTGACCACACACACTAAGTGGGGTATGCCTGAACTGATTCCAGGGTCACTCATCTTGCTGATCTTGCTGCTTACCCATGCCTAGAACAGCCTTATAGCTTCAGAGAGGATGTGCTGCACAACATTGGTTTCCAGGAAAAGCCCAGCTGGACACACTTGAAACAAAGCCCAAACCCATCAGACTGTTTCCTGGAAATCAGGACTAGCAAAGCCTGTCCCTTTTCACCCCTTTGTGCTCCAACTGTGAGTAATGATTGTTTTCCTGCAGTCATTCATTTCAGTGCAAGGCTCTCATAAATTCCAAGGAATTTCCCCACCACCAGAGACAGCCCAAAGACAGACCTGTGTGGAAAGCCTGCTCTTTAAATGACTTTAGTCACTTTCAGAACAATATTAAGTGACAATTTGAGGAAGCACTTGCTCTGCCAAAATAAACTGCCCTCCAAAACATATAAAAACTGAAGGTGGCACTTTTATTTTGGTGTTTCTTTTTAATACTATATTTTAGAGCTAATTTTACACCTTCTGAAACACACCACAGAAAATACATATATTTAAATCCATTAATTTCAGGACAAATTTATTCAGCCCTTTAAGAAAGGATGAGGGGTAATGGGTTTAAATGAGAGAAGAGGAGATTTAGACTGGATCTCAGGAAGAAGTTCTTTCCCTTGAGGGTGGTCAACACACACTACATCACACACTACAAAGCTACTCCTACTGCCTTTCTTTGAGCTTTTCACCTAAGCAATAGTGAACTATTTCATGAAGCTAATGCTTACCCCTTGTGCTTGATATTTAGCATCTAAATAAGATCTTGAAATGACATCATCATCTGTTTGGTTCTTGAAAATGTAATTAATAAAAATTTTACTTTCCACACAGAGGTCACAAAGAGAGATTCAAATATTAGAAAAATCATGAGAAAGTGTTTTCAAACAAGCCATTAAGCACCCCTGTTGCCCCCAGCACCAAATAAAACCTGGCCCCTGCTTTCACCAGCCCACCTGCAGGCAAACAAAGCTGATGGGGTAAGTACTGTATGTTCTAGATCTCACCTGATTTTTGCTACTTGTCTGTTAGGAAAAGCAGCTATGTCACTCTCAGCAGCAGCAGTGTGATTTGGGGAAGTACTGTGCTGAGATTTCTTCAGCATCAAGACTTTTTTTCAACAGGATTTCCTATTTTTCATTCTTAGGCAACACTCACTGGCACTTCTCTTATAAGAGCCTTATATAAATCATCTACTCCCAAATTAAACCTACTGCCTGAAGTCCTTTTGTACACTCTGGGTAAGTCATGGCTGCTCCACAGAACAGGATCACTACAGAATGAATGTTTCACAAAGACTGAGACAGAAACATCACTACAGGATAGAGCAATTGTACCAACACTTCAGTTACCCCTTTATAATGCTCATTCACCATGAGGACTGAGCACTGTTTAAATCTTTAATGTCCTGGTTGATATCTGCAGTTATTTGACTAACATTTCAGTAACAAAAACCTGAGTAGCTCAAATGACATGAATGAATATAGCAAGTTTCAAGTTGAGATTTAACCAGCAATTTTTAGTCAGATATTGTTGCTGTTAAAAGGGATCCAAAACTTTTACTTCCAGATTCCAGAAGTCAGTTTTGGTGAGAGTGCAAATGTAAGCTCCTGTACTTACAGCCAATATGAAACACCCAGTATTCATTCAGCTCCTGGGAGAATTATGGTAATTTGGATTTTGGTGCCTTACTATGAACCATCTTAATTCTACCTCATGATACTCTCAGAAGCTACTACAAAGTAATTTGAAGCATGGGTTTACTGCATCTCAGTTAATCTACCATAAAATAACACACATTTTCATCCAGTGCTGCCTTCAAAGAAGCCTTGGGGTTTTTTTTCTTCCCTTCCTTGACGATTCGTTTGCATTACTGAGATGTCCTTCCTGTCCACCCCCCACCCCACCCCTGGCCAGCCTTGTGTGGCTGCACAGAGAACCAGCAGCTGGAAAAACACCCCCTCCAAACCTTTTCATAAAGCAGACTGGCTTCCCAAAGCAGCTGGAAAAAAAATGGAACCTCAATCAGCAAGAGTAAACTAATTCACTCCATGTGTGGAGCAAAGCTCACTGGTGTTCACTGTGCTAACAGGGCTCATACTACCAGCAGGAAAGAGGTTGTCAACTGCAAGTTTATTGTGGAGAAGGCTACTGTTTAATTAACTCTTGTTAATTAATAACCTTGTGAAATATTTTACAACTACTGAAAATGAAGATTCTGTATTCCAGATTAGCTGCTAAAGCAGGCAAGATTTTTCCCATGGCAACAGAAGATTTTGTGTGTGTGTCTTCTTATGAATTAATTCATTTGCTATCAGCAAGCCAGGAATCAGTCCCTCAGATTACTCACCAGCTAACCTGCTCCTGCTCTCAACTCCAGATGAAATTACAGTCACCCTGCTCGTGCTCTGATTCTCACCCACAAGCTTTTCTTTGCAACTGCTTAGGCTGAAGAAAATGAACAGCAGGCTTCCAAATGAAAACCCAGCAGCAACAGAAAGCCTCCCACTGTTGTCCAACTCCAAGCAGGTCCTTTGCTAAGCATTTCTGTAGCTGCAGGCATGCAAACCCTTGTTTCTGCAGCTGGGGCACCTCTCAGCATGTTGATGCAGCTTTGCAGTGAAGCAGATGAGGGAACTGCACCACCAAGAAGTAATGCAGCCAATTAACAGCATTTTAATGACACAGCAGTGCCAGGGTAATATTCGGGACACTCAGAAAAGAGTGGAAAGCTTTGAACAATGCTGCCTAAAAATAATCTACAGCTTCAGCAACATCATTTTCCCATTGCTTACCTTTTGTTCTTCTCTTTCTGTGGCATTTTGACACTTCTCAATCTTCCACTGCCTCATGAAGTCTCTCAGGTACCCAAAGAGAGTGAGGACACCATAGCCCACGTAGGTCAGCACAGCAACCAGCATGGGTGTTTCTTCAAAAGCTTCATTGAAAGGCCTCTTGTACAACCCTCCATTGTGCATAACATGGTTTATCTAGAGTAAAAAAANAAATAAATAAATATATAAACTAAAATATAAAAATAAGACTTTGAAAGTGTCTATTACTGGAGCAAAACAAGTATCCTTNTGCAGGCATGCAAACCCTTGTTTCTGCAGCTGGGGCACCTCTCAGCATGTTGATGCAGCTTTGCAGTGAAGCAGATGAGGGAACTGCACCACCAAGAAGTAATGCAGCCAATTAACAGCATTTTAATGACACAGCAGTGCCAGGGTAATATTCGGGACACTCAGAAAAGAGTGGAAAGCTTTGAACAATGCTGCCTAAAAATAATCTACAGCTTCAGCAACATCATTTTCCCATTGCTTACCTTTTGTTCTTCTCTTTCTGTGGCATTTTGACACTTCTCAATCTTCCACTGCCTCATGAAGTCTCTCAGGTACCCAAAGAGAGTGAGGACACCATAGCCCACGTAGGTCAGCACAGCAACCAGCATGGGTGTTTCTTCAAAAGCTTCATTGAAAGGCCTCTTGTACAACCCTCCATTGTGCATAACATGGTTTATCTAGAGTAAAAAAAATCCAAATAGGCAGTTGTGAGATAGCAGTTGAAGAAATAACAGGTGAACATTTCACAGTGGTCCTGTCTCAGAACTAGGTACATACAAAGCACAGTGAGATTTCCCTACAGGGGAAACAAAACAGAAACAAACAGCTTTATTAATTAACACTGTTTTCTCAGGATTATGAGAACNACAGCCAGTAGCCTAAAGATGCTGATGCTGCAATGAAAACATTGTGATTTTCCCTTCATTCCTTGAACAAGTCATCTAGCTAAAGACCAGATCTCCAATGTATGAAAAGACAGAAATCCAGCTGTGGGATACAGATTGCTATCTGCACTCCTAAAAGTTAAGGAATAGCTACATTTGACAGAAAACTCTAAGACATAAATCCTCTATTTGCAGCATCAAACTTGTCTTACTCCTTGCAGAGTAGTTCTGGTTTTGCCAGTACTCCCAGGCTTAGGAAAATTCAGCCTGTTAGATAATCTAAATAGATTAAGATTAACATACAATTCTGTAACTCTCTGGTATCCAAATATATTAAGAAGGATATTGCCAGATGAGCATAGAAGCAGCTAGAAGGTAACCATGGTAATACATTCCAATAAATAATAATAATAATAATAATAATAATAATAATAATAATAATAATAATAATAATGCACAGCCTGATGAAGTTAAGTTGAATTTTGTGTCCTCAAGATGACAGACCAAGCCATGAATAGCAGCTACTCAGGAGCAGACACACCACTTACCTACTACCTGTCTACTAGTAGAAAACTGGTAGTAGCTACTCCACAAATTACCTACCATCTAACACATAAACATCACATCAAAGCTTTTCATGTCTTTCCCACAGAAGTTAATCTGGAAGAGACAAAAGTCCACATCCTCCAGGAATGGATTTGAGATTACTAATAGCAAAAAAATACCTACCAAAAATAACCAATAACCCCCCAATAGCACCAAACTGAATACACCATTTTAATCAGAATAAAAGCAAGCAATTTCTTTTTTTTTTTCAGATCTTTAGACGTGCCTCTGCTCGTGACAAATGAACAGGATACTCCACAGGGTCAAAAACAGTATTTTACTACCAAATGCCCCTCTGGGAATACCTGTATTGATTGAAAATGTACTCCAATCAATTTCAGCTCCCAGTGTTCCCCCAGTGTGCTCACACAGCCTTCCACCCCCCTGCCAGCTACCAGGTAAGCTGAGAAGCCTCTGTGCTATGCTAACTGAATTAACCATCAGGGAAATAACCCCCCAGGGGATTTGACACACTTTTCATGAAGCACAAAATGCCTATAAATACACTCTACAGCTGCCTATAGAAGAGACATTTAGAACCAGAGCTTTGGTAAAATTCCCTTTATTTTTTCCAGTAATGCCTTCAAAGGGAGGGTGAACACTCTGCAAGCTCCAGGTTCAGCTCCAGAGTGACCAGGAGAGAAGGTGGCTACAGCTTAGTGATGCATTTCCTTTGCTGAGGGTCAAAATAAACCAAATAAACAAACCAACCCAACCCCACCATTAAGACTTTATGGTCTCAACAAGTGTTGTGATGACAAGGGCTCTGACCTTTGAGCTAGAATATACTGCACGTGGAAGGGAGACTATAGAGAAAAGTCAGGATGCACCTAAGTGTGTGATTTAAAAAGCCAAGTGTGTGTAAAAAAGCCAAGCCAAGCTCATCTCCATCTCTTTCCAGTGCTCAGAGATGCAAGAGAAAAGCACCATCACATTCAGAAACTCACTCAGGTGCAGGAGAAAAATCAGAGGGCTGGTCACAGAAGGCAGCAGAGGCATGGCAGGGATGCCATTCCCAACCAGCCACAAGAAATACCTTTGTTGGGCCAGCTTCTTGGGGAAATAAATCCCATAAAATGGTAAAATCCCAGTAGTTTAATGGTTACTGAGCAGCAACACAGCTCAACAGGGCTAAGCAGAACACAGAGGGAGTGTTCAGTGCCTCCCCAACCTGGTACAAAGTTTAATTCACAGGACTTTACACTAGAAAATGTACTTTTTTATTTGCAGAATAACTAAATTCAAACACTAAGTGGTGTGATTGTGGATGCTCAGATTTCTCAGTTGAAGCTACCCCCCTGAGCATCAATTCCTACTAGAAGGTATGCAATTGCACGTTGCATTGGATATAACCTCCACTATCTTACTAGATGTGGGGATAACTCCTTTATCAGCACATTAAAAATGCAATTCAGCAACAGGAGTTAGCAGTAAACTTTAGAAGCAGCCTCCAGCATTTTCCATTTGTTAGATTTTTGCCAGAAGGACAGAGAAGGAGCATCACACTTCACCCTGCCATGGGCTTTCAATGAATGAGATGGATGGAGGCATTTTAAGCATTAAAAACATAAAATATTTGAATTAAAAAACAAATTAGCTGTCAGGAAAATTGTTTTACAAATCAGGCTTTAACACTCAAGCATATTCCCAATTAAATATCTGCTCTTGTTGGCAGATATTACCAAATATTTTGATTTGAAACTAGTTATCCCAAAGAAATTTGGCATTATTTTGTTAAGATGCACTTGCTTCATCTGCACAAACAATATAAATCTTCAGTGTTTAACTGGCATTTGGATTAGGGTTTTTTTTCTGTTTAGCAATTTAGTTTGGGGTTTTTTTGCTTTCTACCCATGGCTGATATTTGAATCCTACTGCAAATATACATTTTTTTCCTGACATTTTACTGTAAATTACCTTAAATCTTATTACTTTATCTAGTATGTTCAGTAGATTTTTAGGTGTGCAGCATTTTGACACAGAATTCCTTAATAAAACCCTATTATTTCCTACACTTTGCAACTCCTCTCTCAAGTATTCTTCAACACTATACTTTCCAACAAGAAAAAATTACTCTAGGAGTGATTTCTTAATGAAGGAAAAAATAAAGCTGGAAACCTCCTTGAAGCTGGGCCAATGTATTCTGTTCCTCCTACGCAAACCAGTCAATAGATCATTAAGATAAAGCTTATTTTCCACCAAATTGAAAGCATGACATTTGGGAAAACAATGTTTCTGCTGTACAATCAAGCCTGGAAAACACAACACGAGACATCACTCACCAATAAAAAAGAACTTGTATGTGTTTATAACCATTTATTGCAGCATCTAAGGCTTCTCAGCAGCTAAATTTGAAAGGAAATCCTAATTTAATGGCAGGGTTTTAAGACTTTAAGCAGGCTGGCTTCTCAGCAGCACAGATTCCAAACACAGTAGCTGTGAGTGGGGTTTTTTTTTCCACACCAGCACAGACACACAAATTCCCAACAAGGGTTCTGCTCAATTCATATGATGGCATCAAATAAAATGTTGAGTATTTCCTTCCACAGAAAAAAAAAAGGCAAGCAAAAGGCCAAGCAAGAGGCAGGAAGGAGTCATTTCTTTCCTCAGGTCTGATGCAAGCCTCAGAGTACAAGCCCCAAGGCACAGGTTTTTACAAGGGTTCAGGGATTAAATGGGAATGTCTAAACCTGGCCAAACAGTCCTGCAATCCAGGAGTGGATCTCTATAACCCTGGGATAACCAGGAGGGGAAGGAGCCTCCAGTGATCCTCACCCAGAACCTAAACCAGGTGTAATTACAGCAGCTTGCAGGTGTAAATCCAATCTAGCCTTGAACACCTCCCAGGATGGAGGTTCCCAAACTCCTCTGGGCAACTTCTTTCAGGGTTTTACAACCCTCATGGGGAAAAAAAAATGTTATTTTCCTTATATGCCATCAAAATTCCCATTCTGACACCCAGTGCAGCTCATCCTATTGCAACACAGCCTGGCTCCATCTTCTCTATATCCTGCAGCCAGCTATTTGTGTCTGCTCCTCCTCAGCTGAGCCAACCCAGCTCTCCTGGCCTCTCCTCATACCTGCTGCTGCTGCTGCTCCAGCCTCTCCTCATCCCTGCTGCTGCTGCTGCTGCGGCTGCTGCTGCTCCAGCCTCGCCTGGCCTCTCCTCCTCCCTGCTGCTGCTGCGGCTGCGGCTGCTGCTGCTCCAGCCTCGCCTGGCCTCTCCTCCTCCCTGCTGCTGCTGCGGCTGCGGCTGCTGCTGCTCCAGCCTCTCCTGCTGCTCTGGGCCCCACCACTGCAGCCACAGGTTCACATCTCAGCACCTTCTGGGGAGCTCAAAACAAAGCAGGGTGCTCAAAGTGCAGCCTCACAACTGCTGAGGAAGTTGGAACCGTTGCTTTTGGTAAGTTGATGAGATCCAGGTTTTTAGGGTGTTGTTTATTTTTATTCTAACAAATATTTGCATTTTAAATTTGCACGCAGAGGTGAAAAAACCCAACAAACACAAACCAATTCTGTACTCAAATTCCCTTTTATGTTTGGGCAATTACTGAAAATCTTTATTTTAATATTAATTTGAAATAAGGGGTTTATTCACATTGCTGCTACCACTACCTCACTGCAACATAACTTCCAGTATGTGCTGCACTTTGCAGCTCCCAAAGTGGATGCACTCATCTGAATCCCTGCAAAAGCACCTCTAAAATCAAGATGAAGCAAATATTGTCCTGCCTTCCTGAGCTCATGAGTCCACAGGAAGCATCAGAGGGTCACAGGAGCTGCTTTAGCACCCACACACCAAAGCTTTCTCTGCAAAACAAACCACAACAAAACTGTGCAGCCCGTCAGAAAAGCTGTAAGAATTCAGGATTTGTGAGAGTGTTAAAGGAATGCAAATCCCACAGTCCTCCCACTCCACTCAGCCTAACTGCTCCCTGTCTTCCTGAGGAAATACTATGAGTTCTTGTTTACAAAAGCACGTCCTAAATATCTGGAGATACCCACAGGATGGCATCTGAAAGCCTTCCAGAAACATCAGGGAAATGACAATTTGTTTATAGCATTCCAGGTCCTGTTTAACTGTCTACACACACACACCAGAAATAAACAACTTGCTATCTAAAATCCATCTTCCAGTTATTTCTTTTAGTTGAAAATTACCTCTTCCTCCACTTCTACAAGCATAACAAAAGCATTTTCAAGTGAGGAGCTCAATTAACAAGTCCAAAAAACACATCTCAGGGAAAATAAGGGCACCTTTTCCCATTAAATATGTCCCAATCTCTCTATTTTAAGTAAGATATTTTTTCTGCAGGTGCACTAGAAAACCATTAGCCATTTGCTTCAGAACAAAACACTCCAGTGGAGAAACATTTCAGTTTAATTTTTGCACTGCAGACAGCAAATGCCATTTTCCCTGCACTTTTTATTATTCCCACAAGTGTCTTGATAAATCACAAATACCATTTTTCTACTGAACTCACTTAACTTCTTCCTAACCCTGGAACCCCTTCACTCTACACCCCTTTTCTGCTTTTTTTTTCCTAACATTTTTTTAAGGTATCACTCAGGCACATATATAATCATGGAGAAAAAAAATGCAAGACTCCTCATTATAAATCACTGCTTGACCAGAGTAGGTGCCAGAAAGATGCAAAACTTTTATTTTATACTCTTCTTAATTCACTTGACAACGCCCCTACACTTTGGCTTTTTGCTAAGCTTTTCCAAAGTAATTTTTGGAACAGCAAGGTTTTGAACCTTCCTCAGTTTGACTCTGGAGGCTGTTCCATTCACATGCTGCACCTGCCATGTTTTCCAAATGAGACAGATGAAAAAATCCTTGAGGAAAGCGCTTCCTTATTCCACTTCTCTGTTCTTCTGAAGCAGAATGTTAACTGTATTGAGACCTTAGATTAGTTCACTCCCAACACTCTGCTGTCACTTCCCAAGTCTTAGAATGTTTATGGCTGGAAGGGAGCTCCAAAGGGCATCTAGTGCAGCCCCCCTGCAGGGAGCAGGGACACCCTCAACTAGCCCAGGCTGCTCAGAGCCTTGGCCAACCTCCCCTGCAATAGCTCCAGGGATGGGGCCTCAACCACCTCCCTGGGGAGCCTGTGCCACTGAGCCACCACCCTCAAGGGAAAGAACTTCTCCTCAGATCCAGTCTAACATATCCAGTGGCAGGGCAAGACTGTGAGCACTCATCCAGTAAAAACAACATTATATGGACTAGATGATCTTCTACATTCTGATTCTCTGATGTCTTGGGTTGAAGTTAACTGAGGAACAAAGAAATGCTGTTTTATTCTGCATCAGCAATTAAGGTGGTTCACGAGCACATACAGGGAAAACAAGTGGCAGCACAGGAGTGAAAATGGGAGCAACAGGAGGGGGACCAACACAGGAAAGCTCTTCCCAAACAGCTTTGGTGGCCAAGGAAACATGCCCTGCTCCCCACTGCTGGTTCTGCCTTCCTGAGAGCCACGAAGCACCTACCACACAAAAGTTGAGGGTTTGTTTTTTTTTTGCAGAGAAACAACTGGAAGCCTGGAAGCACAAAGAGATGCTGGCATCACAGGGTGTCCTACAGCTAGGTGGGAAGTGCTGCATCAGCCTTTAACTGCTGTAGGAGCTCCCTGCTCAAGGCCTCTGGTACTCACAGCCCCTGAGCATCACACCTGGAACAACACGGGGGTGCAGAACGGTGCTAAAACCTTTGCTGCTGAAGCACAGACATGAGAGAGAGAGATTTAAGGTTAAAGCTCTGCTGCCAGCGACAACTAAAAGTCACAACTAAAGTTACAGCCACGACTCGAGGGCCGGCTGCTCCACGGAAAGCCCCCGGCCCGGCGAACAAGCAGCAGCCGGGGCAGGGAGAGCTTTGGCCGGGATGTGGGGGGCACAAAGACGACGAGCGAAGTTTCGCCGAACTCCCTGACAGCGGTGGGGGGTAAGCCGCGGGGTTCCGAGGCGATGCTCTCCCAGCAGAGCACTGAGCCATCAACGCCGCCTGCCGNGCGCCGGCCCCGGCCCCGCCCGCCGCGCACACCTGGGTGTCGGGCGCGGCCAGGCCTCGCACGTAGCCGTTGCGGAGCCCGGCGTGGGCCGCGCCGCCGCAGCCGTTGGCGCGGGGCTGGGTACTCAGCGCCGCCGCAGCCCGCTCGGGTTCCTCCATCCCGCCAGCTCCGCTCCGCTCCCTCATCCGACCGCCTCCGCCCGCCCGGCCGCGCCGCACCGGAAGCGGGAGCCGCCGCGCGCACCAATGGCCGCCGGCCACGTCACGCTCGGGGACGGGCTCCGCGGTGACGCAACGGCCAGGGAAGGCGGGAAGCGCGGGGAACGGGCCCCAATGACAGCCCCGGATGCCGATCCGCTGGGAGGGCAGCGAGGGGATGGAAGGGTCTCAGCCAATCGCAAAGCGGGGAGGGCGGAGGGAGGTGGAGCCCAACGGGGAATTTGGTCCAATCACATGGCAGAGACGGGACCGGGAACGCGGGGAAGGGGATAAGCTGGCCAATCACAGGGCAGGAGCGAGAGAGAGCGGCGGGGTCCGTGTAACAGCGGGAAGGAGCAGCGGGGCGGCGGCTCAGGAAGCAGCCAATGGGCGAGCGGCGG
>VYZU01062455.1:0-118888 GCA_013401355.1 Ceyx cyanopectus | reverse complement strand
CTTCTGGTGAAAATTAACCCTGTTCTAGCTGGACCCAGAACAGGTGGAGTGAAGAGGACAGAGCCAGGCTCCTCTTGGTAGGGTTCAGTGACAGGACAGGAGGCACTGTCCACAAACTGTAATGCAGGAAATTCCATTTCCACGTAAGAAAAGAAAATATGGGGGGGTTTGTGTTGCCTTTTTTTTTTTTTTTCCCATTGAAGGGTGGTAGAATGCTAGGGACAGACACTCCAGAAGTTGGAGTGGAGTCTCCATTCTTGGCAATGGAGACAGAGTCCTGTGAAAACTTGCTGTTGTTGACATGGCTTTGAGCTCGAGGTTTGGAGTAAATGAGCTCCCAAAGTCCCTTCTAGCTTCAGCTGTTGTGTGTTGTTCATGAAAGGATTTAAGAGGGCCACAGCACTAAGTGTGGCAGTCAGTGTGAAACAAAACACCAGTGTTAAAAGGCAGAATATTTTTCTCGTTTGTTTTGGCAGCCAAAATTTGTGTTGCTTCTTCTACCAGCTTTCTTACGACAACTTGGGAAGAGAGGAAATAACTCTGCAACTGCATTGTTCTCTTGGGTTTCTCTGCTTTCTGCTATTAATACCCAGTCTGTGTATGGCTTTATTGTTCATTGTGTCTTCTCCCCACCCTCATGGCAGCAGCCATAGTGAGCTGCTGCTTCACTTCTTTGCTGTCTGGAAGACTGAGCAGCTCCAGAGGCTTTTAAGTCAAAAGAATGGTTTAATCTCATATTTGGAAAGGTGATTTATCAACATCTGTGATAATGCATTGGGTTTGGTGGTTTGTGGGGTTTTTTTTGTTGTTGTTGTTGGTTTTTTCTTCTGAATTATGTAAAAACTAGAATGTGAAGACTACTCTGCTCCAGTAGTAATAAGGACTTGGTTTTGTTTTTTTTTCTCTCAGTATTTGAACATACTGAATTGATGAATCCATGCTGCTGTTCTCTCTCTTGGTGTTAGAACACCACATTTCTGTTAGACTGATAACAAAATAGAGATGAAAAAGGAGCTGAAACAGTTGTGTATGGATTTAAACAGACTATTATGTTTAACAGCTTACCAATAGAAATATGGTCACAATGAAACCTACCATTTGAGCACCTCATCAGTTTAGCACTATGGAAATAATTCATTTTTTACTCTGTCTTTGGACTTGTGAGTAGAAAATAAGATGAAATGCAAATGCTATTATCAGGAAGAGCAAATATGAAATTATTTCTGTAAGAGGAACAACATTAGGGTAGAAATGACAACCAAAAAGTGGCCAAGTGACCAAATACAACAGGACATTAATAGGGAGTGTTTCTTCACTGTCTTTTTCTAGCAGCTGATGAATTGAAAATGGACAAAAGGAGGTGGTTCTCAACTGAACATGTAATTAAGCTATAGAATTTCTTGCCTCAGGAATTTAAGGAGGCTAAACATTACCTCAGTGAAAAGGGAAACTGTGGTTTCATGAAAGAAGCATCAGCAAATGCGAAGACCTGTTCTTGCTCTGAAAATCCTGCTTCTGCAAACTGCTGGGGACTCAAGGAGTATTCTGGGGAAGCATTACCCTGTATTTATTGTGTTCTCACACACTCCACTTGGTATCTTATTATTGGCTGCTGCTGGAGTGTACTGGAATGAGCATGGGCCTCTGGCTCATGCTCAGTACAGTCCTTGCTTTGTTGTAAAGCCTGAGCCCTTTCTTTTCTTTATTCTTTAAACTTCTTTTACTTGTTTTTCGGAATCCTTTCCACCAGTAACACTCTAAATTTGGCCCCAAATAGGGCACTAACCTATTGAGGGGGTGTTTTCTAGCCACTGGCTACATATTCTTTGTGTGACCTTGTATGTCAAATATAAAATCTCCATGAAGCAAGGGTCAGGTTCAGAGCAGGGTTCAGAGCAGATACATGGCTTAATGTGCTGTGGGTTTATCCCCATATGCAGCCATAGTTCCTTTCTGGTCATGTAATGGATGCACTACAATCACATTCCTCTCATCAGCTGCTCACACAATAGAGGCCCTTGAAGGAAGAGGTATTTCTGAGTGGGTATTGATCAGCCAAATGGGTGGTCTGGGCTGTCTGCACAGACAGACATATTTCTACTGTCCCTTCAGACTCCTTGCTGGTGATTTTGTTTTGCCCTTCCCTTCCCCAGCCATACTAAGACCCAGTATCTGTTGGATGTGGCCAGTTTATCAATACAAATGTACTGCTTTCTGTCTGTCAAAATACTCAAAGGACCGCTTTGCTTTGTAAATGGAAAAAACAATATTAAGAGAACATTGTGCTGGACAGAAATGCTGCATTTGAGAAGATGCATGCTATTTGAAACGAGGCTGCTGTTAATACAGCTGCCCTCTTGCCTTTAGTAGGGTGGCAGCTGCACAAATCCATATTTTTACTATTTGGTTGAATCTTAATAGCTTCTTTTGACTTTGGATTTAAAAAATCAGTGACATAATAAAGTATAATACAAAGTCGCTGCTTTCTGTAGAAATATTCTTAAAGTTTATCCCAAATTAGACAGTGAGTGGACTTAGTAATAGACTTTCATCCAGTTATGCATCATTTTATGATGATAGGGCTTCTGGATAGCTCTCTCTCTATATATGGTTGCATTATTTTAAGGTATTTCTTTCATATTCAACTGGTGTTAACAAAGGTGCCAGGTGTGTGGAGAGTTTATTTTTAATTGTTGTGCAAGCAAAAAACAGTGACTGCTTATTGTTTGTGTAATTCAAGCTGCTTATTTAGGGCAGTGATGCTCTTTGTCTTGTTGAAAGAAACGTTTCCCAGCCTAATTGTTTTGATTCCGTGCTAGAACACAAATACTGGGCACACCATGCAATGTAAACCTGAGCATCAGCTCTCAGGAGACAAGTCTTTGGACTTGTGAATAGAGAAGAAGATGAAATGCAAATTCTATGGTGAAGAAAAATGGGGTGAGCTTGGACTTGCAATTGAAAAG
This sequence comes from Ceyx cyanopectus, assembly GCA_013401355.1. Lineage (NCBI taxonomy): Eukaryota > Metazoa > Chordata > Aves > Coraciiformes > Alcedinidae > Ceyx > Ceyx cyanopectus. The sequence goes on along the minus strand of VYZU01062455.1, from coordinate 115,922 downwards.
CCAGCTTTGGCTGCCTATAGTGAGTTTTTTAGGCTCCCTTTATGGTCAGTGGAGAGAGGCAAGCATCTTCACTGGTGATTCAGCTCCCTGTCAGGTGGCTGGCTGAAGCTGGAAGATGAATTCCACCTGAAATCCATTCTGGAATATCAGTGTCATTACTTTTCAACTAGGGAGCTATTTAAAAGGACATTAGCTTCACTTAGCACAGCAATTGAGTTGAAGTCTTTTGTTTTCTTCCACAAATTAGGTTTCAGAGATTGAAAATCACCACTCTGTAGCCTGCTTCGTCTTTTCCAGCTTTCCCAGCTGGTTTGACACTTCCCAAGTGTGGTATACTCACTTTGCCCAGATTCAAAGCATTTGATGGGTCTTGTAGCCAACTGGTTTGATCTTTGGAGTCAGGGGGATATGGCAGGGGCTAGCTTAATGTGAAGAGCAGGGCATAGAACACAGTTTTCTTTCTGTTCTAAACTTTGTGTTAAATGTTAGGGATTGAAAAAAAAAAAAAAGTAGGTGTCCTTAAAATCCTTGCTGATCTAGAGGAGCTTTGTCTCCACTGGTGGTACAGGAAGCCTGTGTGAGCTGATCCAGCCTTCAGATTTCCAGGACCAGAAGGTAGACAGTGCAGATAGTTTCAGATAGTTTCCTTAATTTCTGTTTGCTTTTGTCTGGAGCAATCCCTTGGAATGGCTGGTATCCTTTTTAAGTACTTTTTGTGTTTGCTTACTCTGCCATGCTTGAAAACTCTTCATTACCCCCTTCTTTTTTTCCTGTTTGTAGGTCTTTATTTCTGTCAGCAGCAATGTCCTGTTCTTTCCTCATTCATTCTGTTTAGGAGCTCTGCTTTTCATGTCATACTTTGTGGCAACTTTATCTTCTTGATCAGACTGATCACATCCTCTCATCAGACCTTATCTTTATGCCTGAATCAGAAATCAGAAATTATTTCAATTCCACTGCTATTGTAGCATTTCTGGTTTTCTGTCCTGTTCTACTTACATTGTTGTATCACAGAATTGCCTAGATTGGAAAAGACTTTTAAGATCATAGAGTCCAATCATTAATCCAGCACTCAAGTCCTCAACTAAACCATATCCCTCAGCATTACATCTGCACAGCTTAAACCCCTTCAGGGATAGGGATTCCACCACTGCCCTGGATGAGCTGTTCCAGTGCCCAATAACATGGTCAGTGAAGAAATTCTTCCTAATATCCCCATCTGAACTGCCCTTGGTTCAACTTGCGGCCATTTCTTCTTATCACTTTTTACTTGGTTGAACAGATCAACCCTCGCCTCTCAACAATATCCATTCAGGTATTTACAGAGTGATAAAATCTCCTCTAAGGCTTCTCCAGGCTAAACAACCCCAGGTTCCTCAGCTGCTCCTCACTACACTTGTGTTCCAGACCCCTCCCCAGCTTCACTGCCCTTCTCTGGCTCCAGCCTCTCAGTGTCTTTTTTATTCTGTGGTGCCCAAACTGACCCCAGTGCCCAAGCTGCAGCCTCCCCAGTGCCCAGTCCAGGGGCACCATCCCTGCCCTGCTCCTGCTGCCCACCCTGTTCCTGATCCAGGCCAGGATGCCCTTGGCCTTCTTGTCCCCCTGGGGACTCCTGGGACACCCTGGCTCATGTGCAGCCGGGTTTCCCCAGCACCCCTAGGGCCTTTTCCTCCAGGCACTTTCCAGCCCCTCCTCCCCCAGCCTGGAGCTGCCTGGGGCCGTTGGGACCCAAGTGCAGGGCCCAGCACTTGGCCTTGTTGAACCCTCATCCCACTGGCCTCAGCCCATCCTGGCCAGACCCCTCTGCAGAGCCTNGAGGAGAAGCCTGAGAGGGGATCTGATGGATGTTCACAAAGATCTGCAGGGTTGGGGTCAAGGAGAAGGGGCCAGGCTGTGTCAGTGGTGCCCTGGGATAGGACAAGAGGTGATGGCAGCAGGTGAAACAGGGGAAGTTCCACCTCAGCGTGAGGAGAAACTTCTTCCCTGTGAGGGTGCCAGAGCCTGACCCAGGCTGCCCAGAGAGGTTGTGGAGCCTCCTGCTCTGGAGGCTTTCCAGCCCCACCTGGATCTGTTCCTGTGTGGGCTGCCCTGGGTGACCCTGCTCTGGCAGGGGGTTGAACTCCATGATCTCCAGAGGTCCCTCCCAACTCCCACTATTCTATGATTCTGTAACTTTACCTGGTGACAAATCCCTTCTTCATGTTGACTTATAACCAGTATTGGGTAGAAATATGAAGTGCTACCTAGTCTCTTCCAAGGAAGTTACTCCCTTCTGTTTTTCCTTATTGTGTATTTGGGCTGTAGTGCTGTACTGTGCAGTCCTTACCTGTCTTTAGATGAGTCACCAGTGTACTGTGCCGCTCCTCTGATGGCTGAAGGGGACAGGTATTTACTTCTAATTCTGCTCAGCCCCAGGGCTATCACTCTTGAGTATTATTCTTTGTGAATAGCACTGGATCCTGGCAGCAGCACTCTGCAGATTGCTCCCAACAGAACTTGTTTTGCTGCAGGTTCATTTCACCTTTAGTCTAGAAGGGGTTTGTACAAACTGTCAAATTCCTTGGTCAATCCAGCCGGTGGGAGAAAAGCATTGCCTGTATTCCTGCTCAGAAAAGGACACTTAGTGCTTCGAAGTTTAGAGAGCTGGTGAGGACTTCAGGAACTTCTTCAAGTTTAGAAGATTTGAGGCTTAGCAAAGAAGTCCCATTTCTTCTGGATAGAAACACCTCTAACTTGCTCTCAGGGGGAGTTGCCTATTTGACCTTAGGAGAAGTGAGAAATAAGATTCTACTTATTTGTAAGCCATTAATTTTGATCAGTATAGGAATCAGAACACAATAAAACAGAATTATTTTAAATGTTTATACTTGTTAATTTGTTGTCAGTAAATGGGTTTATTGAAAATTTCAGTTGCAGGTTATTTCAGCTCTTTTAAGCCTTCTACTTATGAGGATGAGAAGTTCTGTCATTGCAATGTCTCTATCAGGCAGCATTAATTCTCTTGAAATATTTTTAATTAGTTGTTTCCTTCATAATTGCTCATAATCTGTGACCAAAATTTTAATAGCTTGTGGAACTTACTGAGGAATCATTTTGTTATTTTGATATGCATGCTTCTGCTGAATCCTCCTCAGTGTTTCTGCCTTTAACTTTTCTTATGGCAATACTTTTGGAGTCAAAAGAGTATTGCTAAGAGCTCTGCTTATGGGTTAGAAACAAGCAAATTTGCTACTAAACAGAAGTTATTTCTCCTGAAGGGGATCACAGAATCACAGATATAAGGGGTTGGAAGGGACCTAGAAAGATCATCTAGTCCAACCCCCCTGCCTGAGGGATCTTTAAATACACTTGTGTACTCCTGAAAACAAGATGCTGGAATGACTGAGAACACAAATTGCCAAGGCATTTTCCTTACCTATTGAGAAGCTTGTTACTTGAACAGGATCATAAAAGCTGAGGTCTTTGTGCTGTGGTTGTTGTATGATAACAGCATTATCTACCTGAAATGGCTCAAAACTATTTTCTACTACTCTTTTTTCTTTCTTTATTTTCAAGAGAGCTGAGAGCACTCTGGTTGTTGCACTAGCATCTCTCCTCTCTCCTATCCACACCGTTCTCTTGTCTATTGCTCTTTTTTTTTCCATGCTGTACAGTGGCTAATTCATCCAGGTTGTCAGCTGTGTTCACTGTGCACATCATCAGAGAGTGGTTACTCAGTGTGCCCTGCGTGCAGCTGGCTGGTTCCTGTTGAATTGTCCTGCCTGCCTGGCAGGGAGTGATCCGAGCTGGAAAATCCTAAATTAGAGGGAAGGCCCATTGCCTAATATGGAAAACCTTTGAAAAACGGTGAACAGAAAACTGATGTCATCTTTAATGTATCCTTAGATGATGTCCAAGACCTCAGTGGGGTTTTATTTGAGCTTTATTTTGATAACCATCCTCATCACAGGGAATGCTGAGGTGGTTCCCTTTTGTTTCAATCCATCAAGTAAGAACACCTTCAGAAAAAGGTTGTCTTTGCCATCTTTTTCAGAAGTGCTTTTATGAGCTGTGTTTAAAGCCCAGTTTTAAGTGGTATAGAGCAAAAATCAGCAGAAGATGTGTGGAAAACCAACAAAGAAGGGTAAAAAAAGCGCTCTGTGGCTTTCCATTACATGCTAATATTGCAGGCTTGGTGCCTGCTGTATTTTGATGCCTCAGACAAATGAAACAACTGGAATGTGAGAGAAAATAACACCTTATTTTGGGAAGCAAAGAATTCAGATTTTTGGTGACTCTCACCTCCCAATAAGCCAGTTTTACTTCCCCAGATGAGATGTAGTGGGATGCTTTCGTGCTGCAGTGTGCAGCAGAAATGGCTTTTTCCTGCAGCAGCAGATGATCTTGGAAGGCAGAGCTGCTGCCTGACTGAGCTCTGTGCCCACTGCAGAATACAGTGCCAGGTGCTCACGGGGTGGATGCTGAACAGGGCAGTGTGTTGGAGATATCTGGAAAAAGCCTTGGGTGGGGTCATGGTGAGACTCTTCTGTCTTCCGTTGTCTCCGTTTTCAGATGAGTGATAGTTCTTAATTTATTTTTTTCCAAAATCCTGTCTGTTTAATAGAGCAAAATGATTTTCATACTTCTGTCAGGAAGAATGTGGGCCATGATTTCAGAATGTGGAAGTTTCTATTCTAGAGCATTATGGAAAGAGACCCTACAATCCTATTTTGCTGCCTAAATAAGTAGTAGAGTTGCAAATGGGTCCATTTATACATTATGAAGGTAAAGTGCAGGGTCCTGCAGCTGGATCAAGGCAATCCTCAGTATCAATACACACTGGAGGAGGAATGAATTGAGAGCAGCCTTGCAGAGATCCTTGGAGATACTGGTGGATATAAAAATGGACAGGGGAGGGGATTCTGCCCCTCTGCTCTGGGGAGAGCTCCCTGCAGCACTGGATCCAGCTCTGGCGCCCTCAACAGAAGAGAGGCACAGACCTGTGTGAGTGGGTCCAGAGGAGGGACACAAATGTGACAAAGGGCTGGGACCCCTCTCCTATCAGGAAAGGCTGAGGGAGAGTTGCAATTGTTCAGCCTGGAAAAGAGAAGGGTCTGGAAAGACCTTACTGTGATCTTTAATACTTAGATGGGGACAGACTTTTTAGCGGGGCCTGTTGCAAAAGAACGAGGCCTAGAGGTTTTAAACTAAAATAGGGTGGATTCACTCTGAATATAAGGAATAAATGGTTTATTATGAGAGCAGTGAAACACTGGAGCAGGTTACCCTGAGGAGTGGTAGATGTCCCATCCCTGGAAACATTCTAGCTTAGGTTGGATGGGACTTTGAGCAACCTGATCAGTGAATGTGATGTCTTTGCCCAGGAAAGGAACCAGAAGGTCTTTGAAGGTATTACCCAAACCATGAAAGAAGGAATATCCCTTACCTGGAATATCATGTCTGTTCCTGTTATTGGGAGGCACAGAAAGAACTGAGGGACTGTGGAGAAAATGAGGTGGTTGGGTGACTGGACAGCCATGGTTTATAGACTGGGGTATAGTGGAACTGCATCAGTCTTGCTAAGGGGAAGGAAGGTTATAGAGGAGCTGTGATCTACTCACAGCAGCAACAGGCACAGGTTGGTGGTAGGGCTGCAAGGCCAAGGTTGTCACAAGTTTACTGGTTGGACATTGGCATTCAGTTTAAATGGAACATTGGACGTGTATTTTTAGTGGTTACTGTGTTTAAAATCCAAGACTTGTCCAGTGTGGGTGAACTTTCCATAACAGGTCACTGGGAGTGAATTTGAGCGTGTGGGTACATTCAGAACCATGGAGGAATTAATGTAGGGCAGCCCTGTGGCCTCTATTGTGCCAACAAGCTAATTAAGGGAATTTCTTCTGGCATTCTTTGAGAACTGTTATGATGTCAGTACAGAAGGCAATAGAACAGCAGCTAGCTCTGATGGCTGTTAGGGTAGTAATTGTTGTTCAGTTAAAATAGCATTCACCTCTTCCCTCAAGAGGGTGTTATTTAGCAGGTGATATCTTACTTTTTTGTGTGCTTAATTTTGGATTTGTTTACAAATTATTGTACTTTTTCACTTTTTTTTTTAATGTACAAAGGAAAACACAAGCTATTCATCAGGAAGAACAGTTGTAATTGTTATTGCATACTTTTTATTTTAGACAAAAGGTTGAGCTTTTCCAGCTGGCTTATTGAAATTCCCGTTGTTCAGCAGAGAGCTAATTGCTGAAGGAGATATGGCTGTCTCCCTTGAATAAATCATTGGCAACATTTTGTCACTAATTGGATTTAAATGCTTTAATTACTGATGTTTGTTACCATGGTATTTATGTCAGTTATATTCGGATAAAATAGCATTGAGAGTAAAGGGGAATTTACTTGCAATTTAGTGTAAGTTTGGGCAAACAGCAGCTGGGAGAATTATCTCCACAAAGCAAGCAAATATAGAGTAACAGTGTCAAACACCCACCAAATAAATGGATGCCTATAAGTTCCATGAGGTTCCCTAGCAGTGTTCCTGCACTATAATTTGGGTAGGTATAACAGTAATTCATTAGAGTCTTTTTATTACTATTATTGTTGTTGTTATTATTTTTTTTAGTTCAAGTTCCTATGGCTGCTCCTTTCCTTTATATTTGGAAGTTGCCTAAATGAAGTTGCAACTGAATGCTTGCTGATGTTGCAATCCCCATCATTCTAAAAAGTGATTTCCATTTCAGCTATATGCCCAGCTGAGAAGATGGAAAATGCTCTAGATTCATATGAATTTCAGCATCTCTAAATTTCCAGGAGCTTGAAAATGTTTTAGTCTGTTTTGGCCAGAGTTTTTGAATGTATCAGATTTTTAGTTGTGAAGGCAATTGTAACTATTTACTTTTTTTTTTTAAAAAAAAAAAAAAAAGCTATTATACTGAAAAGAAGAATTATCCTTTTCTCTTTGCATTTATTTATTGACTGTGTACTTAAATGTTCAAGAGAATGGAGCATCCCTAATGCTGTCTAGACAATATATTGGTTTTGTCTGTTGTCAGAGAAAATGTCTTTGTGTGGTAAAGGTTTGCAATTGGATGGCCAGAGACTAACTCTGAATGTTAAAATGGTGTCGTGTATATGTGTTATATATTTCAGCACATAAAACTGCTTTTACAATCTGGTATTTTAGTTAATCTCTCCCTTGTGATCTTGACTGCTGGAATAAAGAAAAAATAATCTATCAGTGGTGTGTATTTTGCATCATCTACATTAGTTTTGTTGGCAGTTTTTTTTATTTGGTGTACAAAAGTACAAATTACTTTTTCACTTTTTTGTGTTTTCTGTTGCCTTGCACCCAGGGTAGGCAGATTGCAGCTGAAGTGGAGACTGATCAAGTGAACAACTAGAAGATAAGGAGGTTGATGACAGGAGTGTGCTTTTCCAGATACTTGAACAGCTTTTGTGAGGAAAGCTCAGGTGTATCAGACCAGAAGTCAGGCTCACACCTGGGAGACCTCAGTCCAGGTCTTGGCAACAACACTCACTTCCCATAGACTTGTCCAGAAGAGAAAGTGAGGATGTTTACATCTATATCCTTATAGTAATAACTTTTTTTTTTTTCTTGGATATGATTGTCCTGACTGAGACCAATTCAAGCAGAGACAGATTAGAATGCAAATCCTGTGCAGATGTTGTGTCGACATAACTCACTAGTTCCAGTTGATAAGCCAGGTCACACTGTAGGACTCCTCTCATGAAGCTGAGACCTTGATCCCCCTCTGCCTGTGGACATTCTGAGCAATCTGTGCTCATCCTTCCCTTATCTCCCAAGGCATGTCCTTGCTGGTTACCCATTCTCAAAGACACAGCCTTACTTGTCATCAGACAAGTGAAGGAATAGCTCCTGGTTAGAGGCACTGTTGAAAATGGGATACTGAACTAGATCTTAGAAAAGTCTCTACCATTGCAGTAGGCTTGCTTTCTTCCACCTCTGGTCCATCTTTCCTGACCACTGACTAGTCCGATTGGAAAAAGCACTTCTTGCCATGCTTGTGTGCAACATCTGGGCAAAGGAAACCTTCCCTCTCTCAGAGTAGGGGGAATGCAGATTATAAATAAACACAATTGTAGGAGTGTGTGCTTTGCAGAGTTGGCCAAGTGTCACCCACAACATGATCTTTGTCTCCCACATGCTCCTGCAGCCATTGCTTGTCTTTAAACTGAAAGGCCACGTCTACAAATTCAGCTGTCCAAATACATAGGGAGTGGGAGGAGATCCTGCATTTGGTCCAGATCAATGGAAGATGTGACTGAGGGAAAATGGAGTGCTCCATCTCCTCTGACTTTGCCTCACTGATAATCCTGAATTCCACATTTCTGTGTTCTTTTTTTCAGAACTTGTTACTGCAGTAGCTAATTGTTCCCTCAGCTTCGTAACCTGGCACACAGTGGGACCTTGCAGTTGATGGGGGGGCCTGATGTGGATTGGGATGAGGGTTGTGCTGCCTGCTGGGGCAGTTCCATCTCCTGCTTGGTAGTTCCAACAAGGACAGGAGGTGTTTCTTCAGGAGAGAAGCCTTTATCTGGAATGATTCAAATCTGAGGACTGGAAATCCTCGGTGTCCTTCTTAGAAAGGATGTTCAAATTCTGATACATCTCAGCGAGTCTCCCATGTTCAAGTCATTCAGACCTCAGAGACACTACCATCAAACTTCGTGCCTTCCATTAAAAAAAGAAAAAGCCATGGAAGGACACGCAGGATTGAAGACCCTTGTTCTTTTTATACAATTCCCCCTAATACTGTTTTTTCAGGTAGTGTTTGGAAATCTGGTATTCCTTCAGAGCACAGTGATACTGCAGCCAGGTGTCATTCAGAAGAAAGATCCTGATTCCTGTAAAAAAATCCCATGAACTAGAACAGAAACATGTAATATTTCCAACAGCTTTTAGCACTGAAATACAAATGTCCAACTAGAAAAGCAATTTTAGACTCATTGTTTGGGTTTTTTTCCCTTTCCTTGTATGGAATCCTCTGGTGGCTGTGATGGGTTTGCTGGCTGTAGTTTTATCAGCAAACAATCTGATGTTGGTTCTGCTTCCATGAAATCAAAATCATTACCACAGCAGCCCCAGAATTTCTCCTTGAATGTTTGTACAGTTGTCATAAAAGCAGGATTTGGTCTGTGGAAACATGAGGATCAAAAATTTCAGACTGTATTAGTGCTGAAGGGGATATTTCTTTCCTTTTAAATATAGTTCTAGTGTATTGTCAGCCTAAGTTCTCATAGTGCTGGTTTATAGTTCTTTTTCTGGGTGGAATTACGTAAAGATGTGTGGAAAATATTGACATTCTAGCAACTTAAATTCTTACTTTGGTGTTTTGTTTGGACTTTGATTGGGTTTGTTTTGGTTTTGTTGGGTTTTTTATGTTTCTTCCTTTGCCTTCACTTTTTTTGCTCCATACTAATGATTAATTGCAAGGCCATATCAGTTGCATTTTAAATGCAGAATGAGACATATTAAAAGGTCTCATTACACTGATGTTATTGCTTAATTATAAAACTGAATCCAGTAGAACATGGTTCTTCAAAATTCTATTGGTCGTTCATGGTAAAATAAGCAAACTTGGCAATTCATGACAGGCTGTAAAGGAACTAAATCACATGATAAAAATGGAATAGTTTGGTAGTTTGGTTTTTTTTTTATTGCATATACAGAGCAATTCTTTCGGTTCTTTTTCTTTATGAATATGGTGAGCTGTGTAGACTAAAAAGCCCACCCATCTTCTCATGCCAAAGCAGGAACCTGTTGGAGATGGACTTTACAACTTTAGTTGGATGTTACACTAGTGGCCCTTTCCTGGAAAGGGCAGTCTTATGCTAATGAGATCCCAGAATTAATTTACATAGTCTGAGCATGGACTAAAATGAGGGTTGGGTCCTTTCCCCTCTGGTGGTTGTTCAGAGTTTTCCTCGCACCGTTCCTTATTGAACTCTGGCTTTCCTTTGCTCCATGTACAGTCATGGGATGAGCTTATCCATCCTTTGGCCCTGGGATGCTCCAGAAGGTCAGTTTAAATTAGTTTTCAGGTGCTTATCTGAACACTGGTGTCCTCTTCTTTGCTTATCTTAGCACGTTGAGTCCCTGTTATCAGGGGTGCTCTGGCTTAACAAACCATCTCTTGGCCAGGCAAGCATCTCATGATCAATTCTACCCCACAGATGACTAACCTATGCAAATGAGGCTAAGAAAAGAATACAAGTAATACTAATAAGATGTAAAATTTCTGCATATCATCTGGGGAATGACCAGGGATATGAATCCTTTCAGTGACACCTTCATCTCCAGGCTGGACGGATGGGGCTGCAGACACCCAGAGAAAAGCATTTGTCAGTATCCTAGGATATGATTTCTTTTGAAGAAAAACTCCAGATCTTTCCTGTCCTGAGGGCTCCAGAGCTGGATGCAGCTCCAGGGGGTCTTAATATGTTGTAGGGTATTGAACAGTAATGAACTTTTGCCCTTTGTGTGAGTTCTTCAAAAAGCCCAAGTGAAATTCAGTGTCACTAAAATCTGATTTGATGACTACTACCTTTTATCTCCTGTTACTTCTTGAAAACACTGTCACATAGGATTCTTTTCATCTAAAAAGGAGAATATCTTTACGTTTGGTCAATGCCTTTTTGAAAGACTCCAGCAAAGTGACTCCCAAGCCCCTCACCAAATGCACAGGTCAGAACCAACAGGAAAGGGTTTGTTTCAAAGGAAGAGCAAACTGCTGAAGTGACTCAAGGAGTTTGCTTCAGACATCAGTCTGGTCTAAAGGAATTATTTAACAGATGGGAAATTAGTGGCTTGTGAAGAAAATACCTTGGGTCAGCATTTCTTTGAATAGCTGGACTTCTACAGAGCAAACAGGAACTTGCTCATTGGTATCTAAAAAGAGTTCAGTGCTTCACAAAGACATGAATTTTATGACAGACTTGTATTCCTTAATATTTTGTTGCTTGTCAGACAAAGGGTGATGAAAATGTTTCAGTTACATATGTTTTTGACAACACACACAGTACTGGAGCAATCCAATCTAACTTTGCTTACCAGGGATTTTTCTTTGTCTTTATCCAGTAATTTATTACAAGATTAAATAGTAGTAAGTCATTGGGTTTTTCCCTCCATAGGGTGGCCAGTCCTTTTTCCCTACCCTGCTTCTCCCCTTTGGCTTAGGTCATCTTCCAACCCCTCATTCATCTAATTTCTCCTCATAAATACACACCCCGTATTTTATAGCAATTTCCACCTCTGTTTTTAATTTTTAAAAGCTCAAGAGTTTGATTCCTTTGTTTGGGGGTTTGCAGTTACAAAAGTAGAGCTTACACATTTTTTGTTGCTTATTTCTAAACGTCTTCGCTCTGAGTCACTGATTGAATCTCTGTTGTTAATCTCTTTATACCCCTGAAAGAAGATTATCTTAGCAGTGAAGTGGCTGGGGGTGGGAGAAGCCAGGGAGAGCCAGATTCTTATTTCTCTGGAGTGAACCCAGGTCCTCAGGGAATTTCTCTGTGGTGCTCCATTGTATACTGTGAGGTTCTTTCCTCTGCCTGTCACAAGGTGACCAAATGGCAGAAGTAAAGGAGAAAGAATATTGGTGATAAGCACTGAATTGTACCAGTTTTGATACATTTCTCTTTTATTCCGCTTCATTAACATAAGTAGTGTGCTGGACTTTTGAACTGTGTGTGATGCTTAAATGTCAGCCAGAGGCAAAGGGGCTTTGCAAAGGTGGGTGATTGGACTTTTAGTCAGTGCTAGAAGAAAACTTGTGATTGTTCATCAAGTCAGACAGCTTGCTGATGACACCAGACTGGGAGGAGTGGTGACACACCAGAGCTGAGCTGACATCCAGAGACCTGGACAGGCTGCAGAGCTGGGTGGGGAGAAATTCAGTGAAATACAAGGGCAAGGGCAGTCTGGCAGCTGGAAAAAACAATCCCAGGCACCAGCACAGGTTGGGACTGAGCTGTTGGAGAGCAGCCCAGAGGAAAGGGCCCTGGGGGTACTGGTGGCAGCAGGGTGCCCATGAGCCAGCAATGGGCCCTGGGGGCCAGGAAGGCCAATGGCACCCTGGGGGGGAGCAGAAGGGCTGTGGTCAGTAGGTGCAGAGAGCGTCTCCTGCCCCTCTGCTCTGCCCTGCTGAGGCCACAGCTGGAGTGTTGTGTCCAGAGCTGGGCCCCTCAGCTCCAGCAGGACAGGGAACTGCTGGAGAGAGTCCAATGCAGAGCCCCAGAGATGCTGGAGGGAGAGGAACAGCTCTCTGCTGAGGAGAGGATGAGGGAGCTGGGGCTCTGGAGCTGGGAGGAGCCTGAGGGTGACTCCTGAATGGTTATCCCTATGGAAAGGGAGAGTGCAGGAGGATGGAGCCAGGCTCTGCTCAAGGACATCCAGTGACATGGCAGGGGGCAGAGGGTGCGGCTGGAATAGAAGAGTGACCATGGAAACATGAGGAGAGACTTTTTCATTGTGAGGGTGCCAGAGCCTGGCCCAGGCTGCCCAGAGAGGTTGTGGAGTTTCCTGCTTTGGAGACTTTCCAGCCCTACCTGGATCTGTTCCTGCGTGGGCTGCCCTGGGTGACCCTGCTCTTGCAGGGGGCTGGACTCCATGATCTCCAGAGCTCCCTTCCAACCCCTGACATTCTGTGATTCATTCAGGGAGAAGCAAAGAAATAGGCTCCAGAATAAGGCAAGAATTCACAAAATTTTTGGTAACTTTTATTTAATCTTTTGTGTTAACTATCAGAAGATGTAACATGGGGATTAATTCTTTTTTTTTTCTCCCTCTCATTCTTACAGAAGCAGCCATGGGGTGCATTAAAAGCAAAGAAGATAAAGGTCCATCCATGAAATACAGAACTGATAATACTCCAGAACCTGTTATTTCCCACGTCAGCCATTATGGATCAGACTCCAGTCAAGCAACACAGTCACCTTCAATAAAGGGATCAGTTAATTTTAATAGTCATTCCATGACTCCTTTTGGAGGGCCCTCAGGAATGACACCTTTTGGAGGAGCATCATCTTCATTCTCAGCTGTGCCAAGTCCATATCCTAGTACTTTAACGGGTAAGTGTTGCATAAAATGATGCTGTTATTGTTGTTGTTATTAAAGCTCATTACTGTTGTGATTATTAAAGCTTGAAAGTATATATATAAAAAAATTACTATGACCCTATGATACATAGAAATAAACTGCAAATTTAAAATAATTTCCCTGTTAGGGATTTCTTACCTTCAGTTTCTTTACTGTTCAGATAATAATTCAGCCCATAATCCATAGTGACTGGGAGTTGGGGGTTGGGTGTTTAGGATTTTCTATTTTTGGTTGTGGAGGGGTGGTTTTTTGGATCACATTGAAATGTATTAAAGGGAGTAACAGGATTGGTTGACTAAATTGTGTTAAGAGTTCTTAGCTGTTGACAGGATGCACGTGGGTTAATGGCTTTGAAGTTTGAGAGAGGTGCAAAATGAAAACCACTTCAAAATCAAGAAATTGGTATTTTAAACTGACTTCCAAGCTTACTTGGTTACCTGTAAGTTCCTTATATTAATGCAAGATTGAATCTCTTAATTTCTAAAGCTACTAAGGATAAACACTGTGTTCTGTATCCTTTACTATATGAATATGTCAGAAATTTGAGAGCAGAATTATCATTGTTGGTGGTCATATTAAAACCAAAGCTAAATAATAGAATACAATAGAATTTACAGAGCCCAAAGACCTTCTTGGATGAGATATGAAGTCTGAAGATACAGCATTTGAAATGCACATGTGGACATTTGATGTTCTGAACCCACTTTTATATCAAAATCTTAAAACTTAATTAAAAAAACATTGGTTCTGTGCACACAGCTGATCTCTGGATCTTGGGAGAGAGAGGAAAGAGTAATTTATTCTAGAAGTTTTACACAGACAGTTCATAAAAGAAGAGTAAATAATTCCTTATTAGTCTGTTTCTACTTTTCCCACAAACCCCTGAAGTTAGCACAATTACAGTGGCATTTTAAAACTCTTAAGAAATTTGAGCTCCATGAAAACCCACTCTGGCCTTGACATTAAGCAATTTAGGAAAACAAATTAGAATTGTCAGTTAAGGATCACCTTGTCCTGCCTTTCGAGGCATTCATTAAAAATGGAATACTTAAAACCAGCATCTGTCCTGCCTCAAAACAGCCCCAGGCAGCTCCAGGCTGGGGGAGGAGGGGCTGGAAAGTGCCTGGAGGAAAAGGCCCTGGGGATGCTGGGGACACCCGGCTGCACATGAGCCAGGGTGTGCCCAGGGGGACAAGAAGGCCAAGGGCATCCTGGCCTGGATCGGGAATAGGGTGGGCAGCAGGAGCAGGGCAGGGATGGTGCCCCTGGACTGGGCACTGGAGAGGTCACACCTTGAACACTGGGGTCAGCTTGGGCACCACAGGATAAAAAAGACACTGAGGGGCTGGAGCCAGAGAAGACCAATGGAGTTGGGGAGGTGTCTGGAGAAAATGTCTCCTGAGGAGCAGCAGAGGGAGCTGGGGCTGGTTAGTCTGGAGAAGAGGAGGCTGAGGGGAAACCTCACTGCTCTGCAGCCACCTGGAGGAAAAGTACAGTGAGGTTGGGGTTGGTCTCTTCTCCTAGGTGACTGGGAGAAGTGATGGGTAAGAGGCAATGGGCTGAAGTTGCTCCAGGGGAGGTTTAGGTTGGGTATTAGGAACCGTTTGTTTTTTTTTTCCTGAGAGAGTGGTGAGGCCTTGGAACAGGCTGCCCAGGGAGGGGGTGGAATCACCATCCCTGGAGGGGTTTAAAAAACATCCAGCTGTGTCTCTTCTGGCCATGGTTTAGTGCTCCTGATAATATTTAGTAAATGTTTGGACTTGGTGGTCATTTCCAACTGTAATGTTTCTATGAAAATTCTGGAGTCAGCTCCGAATCCCTGCTTTGGATCCACATATGCAGAAATGAAACAAGGGCAGCATTTCTTTTTATTTATTGGCTCTGTTAAGTAAATTTTATCATGCATAAGGAAATCTTCATTTCCTGCAAGAATCTCTGTATTTTTGTGTTGGGTTTGTGCCTGGTGGGGTTTTGTTGCTACTGGCCTGGCTTCTCTAAGAAGCTTCCCCAGCTCTAGGTCAACCCTACCTCTGGCCAAGGGTGAGACAATCAGAGCCTCCAATAACATACTGAAGAGGGGAAAAGCCTGTTGGTTGAGTTCTTTTGTGTGCTCTTTTGGTTGGGAGAGGAGTGGAAAGTGGTAGAGACCCCTGTTCAGGTACCCAGATCAGTGAAGGAGGAGTGGGGGAGGTTTATCGGAGCAGCTCTTCCCCTTTGGCCCAGGGTGAGGTGGCAGCCTGAGCCCTTGTAACCCTTGGAGATCAACAGGAGGACAGAATCCCACCTGCAGGCCATGGAGGACCCCATGCTGGAGCATAGGATTGCTCCTGAAGAAGTCTTGTCACTAAGGGGAGCCCACACTGCTGATCCCTTGCTGGGAGGATGGCAGCACACAGAAGGGACACAGGCTGGTAGGAGAAGGTCTTGGAGGACTGTCTCTGGTGGGAGGGAGCCACATTGCCACAAGGGAGGACTGTGGGGTGTTTTTGCCATGAGGAGAAAGGAGCAACATGGGATGGAGTGGGACTGACCACAGCCTCCATTCCCTGCCCCACTGTGCTACTTGCAGGGAGGAGGCAGCAGATCTGGGTCTGGGAAGAAGGCAGGAGTGGTGGAAAGGATTGTATTTAAGAACTGATTGTGTTTATTGTTGTCCTACTCTGATAGAGTTGGTAAATTGGTGATGGGTTTCTTGTTTCCTCAAGTCAGGTCTTTCTTTTGCCTGTGACCAGAGCTAGTGGGTGAGCCCTCCCTGTCCTGTCTCAATCCCCGAGTCTTTGGTTGTATTTTCTTCTCCCCATCCCACCTCAGGGCAGTAGGAGTGAGCAGCTGGCTCTCTGGTTGCTTTGTTGCCTGCTGGCTGGGCTCAAACCACTACTATTTCTTCTTACTGGGTCTTGTTCTTTGTTCACTGAGTAATCTCCAGTACTGCATGTGGGCACTCCTGGCTGGTAGATGGATGTAGCCCCATCCCATGCCAGATACCACAAATCCTTTGCTACAGAGCCAGAAGGGATGTTCTCTTGCCTCTCCCTGTTCCTGGTGGTAGTCAGGCGCGTTGTGTATCCTGGACCAGAGTCAACAGGAGAGATTTCTCATCCAAAGAGAGTTTTGAGTCTCATCAGTGTGATTCAGTTAGCAGGCAGGCCACGTTGGGTGAATGCCTCCATCATTTTGCAATTAGGTAAAATGATTTTGCATATATAATTACTCTTTCTCATTTTGTAAAACCAGCTCATCCACAAAAAAAACCAACCCACACTTAAAATAATGATGTAAAATTACACCAGCAGTTGCTTGGAACAGTCTGTGTTCAAATCAATCAACATTGGGTGTGATTGTGAATGAGTAAAGGGATGACCTTCCTCTGCCTGTAAGCTTTGTGATGAGCAAATCCCTGGGCTGCTCTCTGGGTCCTCTGCTTCACCAGGCAGCAGGGGTGGGCTGGATGGACACACCAAGTGTCAGCAGGGCTTACCCAGCCTAGCAGCTGACCAGAGGATGATGCTTCTCCTCCTGGCCTGTAGCAGAGCTGAAGAGAGCAGAGCCTTTTTGATTTTCTCTAGAGCAGAAAGGCAGAAGGACTTTGAATTAGTCACACTGCTCCCGTGTTGCACATCTTCAGTCATCAGATACTTTGAATTCATGGAATATTCCTGAAGATGAAAGCAGGATTAGTGTTGTTCTTGCCTTCCACAAGGGGTGGAAGCACCAGAGCTCTCTGCTTCTCACGCTGAGCAAGGAAGTTGCCATAACCAGGCCTAGCTTAAAGGATGGGAATACTGGAAACCTTGAAGGGTTTAAGTTTGCAAAGCTAAACAAGATCACCTTCCAGTAATTCACAAAGAGAGCATCTGCAAGAGACTTCAAAAGCCACCTGAGCTGTTTGTTCAAAACCTTGTGTGCCAATGCTGTTCTCTGTCAGGGTTTTATTATTCCTTGCCATGGAATAAATAACACTTGTGAGTGAGAGCAATTGAGAGTAAAAGGAAGTTTTACAGTAGCTGAGGTGCTGAGAACAAAACTTTTTTTTCAAGGATTACACAGTAGCTTTTCCAATTCTTTCTGTAAAAATAATCCAGAGCACACAAATATTAATAATTACTGGTAATTCTCTTCCTGGAGAGTTTACATTTGAATCAATTACTTCACTAATGCTGCACTCTCTAGAGGAATTAATCTCTTGTTCCCACATTAGCACAATTTGCTTTTTTTAAGTTCTTGGAGTCTCCTGAATTCTTTTATATGCAGTTAAAACCTTGTCATCTTGTTGCCTGAGAGTATTGATTTTCCTCATCTGCTAAGGAACTCTCTGGGGATTATTAATTTCTGCAACATTTGGTTTCTGTTTGTATGANCATATATATATATAATATAATGTAATATATAATAATAAAGAATATATTTATAATGTATTACATAATAAAATAACACAGTAACAGGAGGTGGTAGAACTGTTGATTTTTAACTCAGATTCAGAATTGTTATCTTCTAGGGAATATTTAATTCATTTTCAGTTCATCAATCATGCTTAAAAAAAAAAAAATCCACCCTCAATTACTCCAACCTCCTATGGGGATTCTTTTGTTCTGTTTTTCCTAGAGGAACTATAAATTCATTTCCAGCTGAGATACTGTAATCACAGGAAAACTCTAAATCAAATGAAAATAATTAAGTGATGAGGAGCTCTTACATCATAAAGTGTACATTGTAAAAGAATATTAGATGCAGATAATACCCATTGCATTTTGTATTCTTCTTCCCTGATTACTCTCATGGTAATTCTGACATCCAAGATTAAATGCAACAGACAATCTTAGAATGATTAAGGTTGGAAAAGACCTCCTCAGATCATCCAAGTCCACCCATCAACCAAACTCTACCATATGTTGGTGGCTTTCTGTGTATATCCTGATATATACGCGTGCATGTTAGAGATGTAAGAAGTTATTGCTTGCAATATCATTAGGCTTCCTAAATGTCTATATAGACTGGGAAATAGCATTTCTAGACCTTCAAAAGGCTTTCTGAATTCCCCATCTGCAGCTTTGTATTTTCAATTTATTCTAATTATGGTAGTTATTCTTGCTGTGACTTGTACACCTCATCCAACCTGTTCTCCTTTCCCTCTTTTAACCCAATTTTATATAGTATATATGGATGGATAATACTTACATAGTAATTAATAATTAGAAAGAATAGCAATGGGGTTTATATATTATTTCTTTTCAGTATAGAATGTTTTCCTGCCATAAGTAGAGCAGTGCTGTATCTAGCTGCCTTTCGTGGTGTGAGAGCACATTTGTAGTTGTGCTCAACACCTCAAAAAATGAGCTTATTAGTGCTCCAGCTTCCCAAATGAGAGGCAACCCAGAGTGTTGAGTTGCTTCCAAATCAACATGCTGAGTTGTTTCATGGACCAAGTCCTTCAGTCAAGAATTGCAATGTTACTGCTGTACCATGTGGGTTCTGTTTTCTTTTTTTCCTAAGGTGGTGTTACTATATTTGTGGCCTTATATGATTATGAAGCTAGAACTACAGATGACCTTTCTTTTAAGAAAGGTGAACGATTCCAGATCATAAATAACACGTAAGTGATCTCATCCACAAACTTCACTTGTTTGCTGTTGGGAATGAACAGATCCTCAACTCTTCTTGAAATCTCATGTATCCTATTGCTGTGAAGAGCAGATTGATTTTCTTTTCTTTTTTTTTTTTTTTCATTTTCTTTGACTGCATGTGATTTTCAACAAATATTGGGGTTAAAATGCTGACACTGGGAAGACAGTAACCTTCAGGCTGAGGTACAGTGTGGAAGATGTAGATAGATGAATTAAAAAAAACCCAAACCCAAATCTTTAAAATGAAAAATTCCACTAAGAGGCACTCGTGTTGCTCTACAGTGAAAAGAAAACCATGTTTAGGTGTAGCACAATATATTTTAGATGCCTTTGCAATTATAAAGCATATCACCTAAATTTAACCTGCCTTTCCATGTGTGAGGATGTTCTAGGTGCTTGGGAATGTTTATATGTGCAAGAGATAACTGATGTTTCATTGCAGGGAAGGAGACTGGTGGGAAGCAAGATCCATTGCTACAGGAAAAACAGGCTACATCCCAAGCAATTATGTAGCTCCTGCAGACTCCATTCAGGCAGAAGAGTAAGACATTATAACCTGTCAATCTGTTTTATAATCCCTTCTGCACTCTGTGCCATGTAGTGATACTATTCCTTTAAGTCAGTACACAGAACATTTAAGTGTCAGCTACTACTAATGAATGGATGGCAAGGCTGCTTGGATAATGTTAAATGTAGAAATATTAGTGTGAGGTAGACATATAGCAAATGTTTTATGCTTGCTTGCTCTATGTAGGACTAAAGCAGAAAGGATGGGAGGATGCAGCAATGAAGAATTGGGGGACATGCACTGTGTTTTGTATAAAGCAAAAATGGTTTTCTATTAGAGTTCACACACTATCAACTCTGTGGTTTTATCCTGATTTTATTTGCCAAACCATAATTCAAGATCAGCACTGTCCTTGCTAGCACCCAGTCTTACATTCTAAAATGCACTATTTCAGTGGTGCATAGTGCAGCTGTCAGTAGTGGTGTTCCCCAGGGATCAGTGCTGGGTCCAGTCTTGTTCAACACCTTCTACCAGTACAGGTAGGGATTGGAAGAGACCTCTGGAGATCATGAGTCCAACCCCCTGCCAGAGCAGAGTCACCCAGGGCAGCCCACACAGGAACAGATCCAGGTGGGGCTGGAAAGCCTCCAGAGCAGGAGACTCCACAGCCTCTCTGGGCAGCCTGTGCCAGGCTCTGGCACCCTCACAGGGACGAAGTTTCTCCTCATGTTGAGGTGGTGACCCTTCTTGCAGAAGGAGGCTGGACCAGGGAACTCCTGAGGTGCCTTCCAGCCTGAATGAAACCATGAACTGATGATATTTATGCAAACCCCGTATATGCACACTAGATATTTTCTAGCATATAGCGAAAACTTCTTGGAGAAGGCAGTTACTTGCAACATGAAGTACTGTTGCTGTCCCTGGTTAAACTATCAGAAAACATTCTTTGCAGATGGAGGCCTCTCAATGTGTATTTTGCAAGTAATAGAAATGAAAGTCATATAGACAAAGGTCATCTTAAATCTTTTGATTCTATAGATGTCATTGCTTTTGTTGATCTGTAACTGCTTTGGGATATTAGTAGTCCAGCCAATGCTTGGGATACCTAAATCTTGTACTTACATGATTGCCATAGCATAAGAAGCTTTTACTTACATCCATTTTTCCTTCAACATTTTCCAGGTGGTATTTTGGTAAGATGGGCAGGAAGGATGCAGAAAGGCTGCTTTTAAACCCTGGGAACCAACGTGGTATTTTCTTAGTAAGAGAGAGTGAAACCACTAAAGGTATGTATAGTTATGTATCTCCCTCCTCTCTCCTATTCCCATTTTCCACCAGGGTTCCAGTTCACCATGTGCACAGGGGGGGTGTGATGTCAGTGTTGGGGGTTTGTTAAACAACATTTCTACCTTTGTGGTGAAGAACCAAGTCTGTGACTTGTTTCCCAGGTGCTTATTCCTTGTCCATACGTGACTGGGATGAGGTCAGAGGGGATAATGTGAAACACTACAAAATCAGGAAGCTTGACAATGGTGGATACTACATCACAACCAGAGCCCAGTTTGAATCTCTACAGAAGCTGGTGAAACACTACAGAGGTGAGCCCAGGATACCTTGTGCCTGTCATATGCTTATGTAGCATATTTAAGTTCACAATTATATTTTTATTTTCATAGCCTGTAAAAGGGGTTGGGTTTGGTCATCAGCAGGAGGATGGTGCTTTGGTTACAGTCTTACTCCAACCAAGCTTACTTTTTCCATTTTCCAGAACATGCTGATGGACTGTGTCATAAGCTAACAACTGTGTGTCCCACTGTGAAACCACAAACACAGGGACTAGCAAAAGATGCCTGGGAAATTCCTAGAGAATCTTTGAGGCTGGAAGTTAAATTGGGCCAAGGATGTTTTGGTGAAGTGTGGATGGGTAAGAGCTTCATGTGACACCTTTCAGTTGTTTCTGTGATTTTGAGTAAATCAGTATTGGAATCTAAAAAGATGATTAAGTGAAGATCACATCAGTTACATAAAGGTAAAAATAATAATCAGTTCTAATTGAGAATTACACTGTCAGCTAACAGACCAGAAACAAAAAGCTAACAGGGGTCAGACTGGTCATTAGGAAAAAGTTTTCACTTCAAGAGTAGCCAGAGCCTGGCACAGGCTGCCCAGGGAGGAGGTTGAGTCACCAAGCCTGGTGGTGTTGAAGGGTCATCGGATGTGGTTTTGAGGGACATGGTTTAGGGGTGAGCTCTGTAGAGTGGGGCTGATGGTTGGACTGCATGATCCCAAGGGTCATGATTCTAAGTTTCAGCAGAAGATCTCTTTGGCGTTAGAGCTGAGAATCAAAACCTCCTTTGCTTCTCTAGGAACATGGAATGGAACCACCAAAGTAGCAATCAAGACCCTGAAGCCTGGTACAATGATGCCAGAAGCTTTCCTGCAGGAAGCTCAGATCATGAAGAAGCTCCGGCACGACAAGCTCGTCCCGCTCTACGCCGTGGTTTCCGAGGAGCCCATCTACATCGTCACCGAGTTCATGACCAAGGGTCTGTGACAACAAAAGATTATTTCCCTTGCCAGCACCAAAGGAAATCTTTCATTCATGTCAGGCTGAAGCTGACTGGAGGAGCATTTTGATTACATTGATCAATGCTCAGCCTCCTTGAAGCAGTTCTGATTTAGATCATGGGTAGAGACATGATTTCTTTTGTTGCACATCTTTGTCAGCTTTGTCTGATCTTCCAGCTACAAGATGTAGGGTTTTTCACATTTTTCTGTATGTACTGCCTGTTACATTTAAATTAGATAGTGTAGCTGAGAATATTACTGTTACTATTACACTTGCCTGTAGACAAACTGTGCTCACAGCAACACAGTTGAGTTTTGGGTTTTTTCTTCTAGCAGTGGTCCAGTAAATTTTAAGAAGCCTGGGGGGGATTTGTCTAGACTCCCTCCTTCATCTCCTTGTTTTCAATCTTTTCAACCTTCTTCCCTTGCTCTATATCATCCCCCCCTGCTGCTGAAACAGAGATTTAGAGATTTAGGCTGAATGTAGAAACAAACATCATAAGCATATTAGTGTTAAGTAGCAGGTTTTCAGGTCAATTATTCCAGTTGTATAAAATGCAAATTTCTGTTCACCTCACAGAGAAATTGTGCTATCCTGGTAAGAAATAGAAACAAATCTGAAGTCCAAGGAAACCGCTGCTTGTGTTCAGTTCTCTGCCCCAAATGTGGGGATTTTTTTTTCTGTTTGATTTGGGTTTTTAAGCATTGTTTGAAATTTGGAAAGGAATAGAACATTTTTAAAAGCTCCTCATTGTTCTTCTTCCTAAATAACTCTGGACATTCTCTCTGTCAGAATTAAAGTAAAATCACTTAAAGTGGCTTGTTTTCAAACACAGATTTGGGGAGACGAATATCTAAACCATGAGGAAATAAACTCTCTTTTTTTCTTCAGGTTAAAGTAATGCTTGGTTTGGGGTTTTTTTATATTCTCCCCCCCCCCCCCAGCTCCTAAAATGTGTTTCTCTTTTACAGGCAGCTTGCTAGACTTCCTTAAAGAAGGAGAAGGAAAATACTTAAAACTCCCCCAGCTGGTGGACATGGCTGCTCAGGTATGGTGTGTAAACGAAGAAAACTCTTCATTTTGTGCTTAGAGAAGCGCTTTAAAACTATTTGAGATCACAACTCAATGCAAAGATGGAATGCTCCAGCTGTTTTATGCTGTTCTGTCTCACATCTTCTGTTGTAAGTTGGGAAGTGGCCAAAAAGAAAGAGTCTAGTTCCCAATTAGCAGTGATGTTGAGCCAGCCAGGCTCAGAGCAGTTCTGTCACACGCTTGTTCTACTGTAACCATGAGAATGGAGCTGAGCTAAAGAGGTTACAGCTTAGTGCTTGGGAGAAATGTATCCAGCCATGAAAAATAATCTGTTAATAAAACTTTATTTTTAAGATTGCTGATGGCATGGCTTACATTGAAAGAATGAACTACATCCACAGGGATCTACGGGCAGCTAACATTCTTGTAGGAGACAATCTTGTGTGTAAAATAGCAGACTTTGGTTTAGCAAGGTTAATAGAGGACAATGAGTACACTGCGAGGCAAGGTAAGACTGATTTATTTACTGACTACATAAGATCCATTGTTTTCAGATTGCTTAGAACTGTTCTATTTAGTAGAATTTATCTGTGTATTCTGCCTGCATGAATAAGGTTATGCATGTGAGTGTGTTTTCAGAGCTGTGTCCCCCTGTGCACCCAAGTGCAATCTAAGTAAACTTCTTAATGTTCCAATTTATCTGGCAGTTTGGTTAAGTGTTCAAAAAAGAAATGTTTTAGGGTTGGTTTTGTTTGTGGGTTTGGGCTGTTTTTTGGGGGGGTAGAGTGGTTAAAACTTGCTACAGTTTGAAGAGAGCTGAGATTCCAGAGAGGTTGCTCATCAGATTCTGGAGATCATCCTACTTTTTGAAACATAATTAAAGATCCCAGATGTCTTAGTGGCTTCCAAATATTGTAGCTGGTGGTTGCTGCCCTAGTTCCAAACTGGTTTCCAGGTGGAGATAAAAAAATACTAAGGCAAAATGTAAAGATTATTTGACTGCAGTGTTCTTTTTACAATATTTAGAAGTGTAAGCAAGAGAAGACTGAGTACCTGTCTTTCCAATGTTTGCAGGAGCTAAATTTCCCATTAAATGGACTGCTCCAGAAGCAGCACTGTACGGTCGGTTTACAATCAAGTCGGATGTGTGGTCATTTGGAATTCTGCTGACAGAGCTGGTGACAAAGGGGAGAGTGCCATATCCTGGTGAAAGCAGAATCTGCTTTACTTGCTTGTATTCTATCCTGAAGTTACCTTTTTGCCTTTGTTCAGAGCCCACAGTTGACCAGCAGAGGCAAAAACTTAGTGTGCTTCCCCGGTCCCTGTGTTCAAAAAGCTTTTGTTTTATTTACAGGCTATTCTATATATTTCTGAAGTGTTTTAAGGCAATTGCCTTTGCTGATTTCGTTTCAGACCAGTATCCTTATGTTTTCCTGTGTCTGTTTCTGAAATTTCTACTTTGACACTTTCTCAGGCTACAGGGCACATCAGTGGTGTGAACCTGCTAGACCAGTTCCTGCAGCTAAACGTGTAACACTTTAGTTACATGGTTTGCTCTGACTGGTATTTGTAAGGCAGTTCTGTTGGATATAAATTGCCTTTTTCTTAGCCTGATTTCAAGTGAAGTGGTCCTTGAATGGAACCTCAGGCAGCAGAAGGCACTGCTGGAATCTCCTTTTTGGAAGGACAGGCAGTGGAAAGAAAGCAAGCAAGTCTAAAAGTGGAAGAAGGGCCAGATACTGAGGAATTCCCAGTGAAATTAAATACTTTTCAGAAAACATATTTAATGCCAAACATAAGCCAAACCATTCATTACAAAGTGCATTCATGAAACTGCTCTGGGTACAACATCACCCAAAGATAAAATGTTTCTCTTACAGGGATGGTGAATCGGGAAGTTCTGGAGCAGGTGGAACGTGGATACAGGATGCCTTGTCCACAGGGCTGCCCAGAGTCTCTCCACGAGTTAATGAAACTGTGTTGGAAGAAGGACCCTGATGAGAGACCGACGTTTGAATACATACAGTCTTTCTTGGAGGACTACTTCACTGCTACAGAACCACAGTACCAGCCTGGAGACAATTTATAAGCCAGCACTCTCTTAACATGCACAGATCTGCCAAATGTAAGACTTGCAAAGAATTCCTGATGTCTTGTAAGGGATCCAAGGAAAGAATCTTTGCTACTTTGCATGCTCTTAATGACAAACTGGAATTTCATAATACAGTTGCACAAAACCACTTTTAAAGTGTTATAATCTAATTTACCAATGAGATATTTTGTTGGGTTTTTGGGTTTGTTTTTTTTTCCTCTTTCCCAACTTAATTTCAGGGTCCAAAGGAAGCTCATTGAAAATATGGGGTAGAAAAATGAGTGTTGGTGTGAGCAATAGCAGAAAAAAGCAGTGTTTCAGATCCTTTCTTTTCCCAACATTTGGTCAACATTCTACTGAAGAGGGAATTGTCTGGAATTAGTGATCTTGAGGTAAGATGTTTTGAAAGAAGAGCTTTGCGGGACCAAACAATTCTATTCCAGTTCTGTAAAACTCCCTGTGTTCAAAATTACACCTGTGTGCCCCCCACCCTCCCAAACCAATGAGGTGATCCAACTGTATTTGATATATAGTCTTGATCCTAAAGCTTCCTCTTGCATGGACTTAAATTAGGGTAGGCAGGTTAAAGCTGAAATTGGAACAGTGAATTGCAAACCTGATCCAAGTGGTAGAGCTCAAAAGAAATGAGAGATCATGATGCACTCTGGTCATATTTCTAACTGGAAAGTAGCATGAGAGATTTTTTTCTTTCTTTTTGTTTAATTTCCTTTCTCCTTAGCTAATTAAGACTAATGAAGGTAACTAGAAAAGGAGGTAATATTTTTCCAAACTGTGTTGCTGAAGTAGGTGATATCTGAACTTGAAGCTGTGTCCTACAATCAGGGAGGGAAGCTCTGATCCCATAGTGAGCTTCTTTGGGAACAAAGCCTGCAGACAGCTGCCCGGGGAGGACAGGGCTGGAGCTCCTGGAGGCCACTGCTCAGTCCTTCCTCACACAGGCCTGGTGCTGGGGTGTTAGCAGGGTGGGTGCCTCTGGCTGTCACTAGTTCAGGGATTTGATTGCACTTTTCTTGACTATTAAGACACATTTACACCCAGTTGCTTTCCCCACTTCTGCCCTTCCTACCGAATTATTTAACAAAAAAGAAGCAAAGGAAAATGTGAAAGTTTATAAATCAAAGGGATGAAATCTATTTAATGTTGTCTGGAGAGAGATGGAAATGTGCTGGCATCCAGCCCAGCTCACACTACATCTAGGTTTATTTTCTTTGGCTACTGACATATCAGGCAATAACATCATGGCTTTTACTCAACTGTTTGCATGAGGTGCTTGGATTTCTGATCAAGCTTATGGACTTCACTTTTGAAACACTAAACTCTGACGTAGCTAAGGGGTTGGAATTCATCTTATCATTCTAAAGCTGTCCAACAAATTAGCTTCAGAAAGCTGGTGATACTGCTCTGGTACTAAACCACATTCTTCATGGGTTTCCACTACACTGAATCCAACAGATTTTTGTAAGAACAGTGCCATCATTTATTTTTTTTATTTCCCCTCATCGTTGCTCATCATCTGTGGTTATCCAACTTTCAAAGGGCTTTATGTAAGAAAAAAATAAAACAATAATTAAAAAAAAATCCACATACAAAAATAATCCCCAAAACCACCCCCAAATCCCATGAAATTTTAATTTTTCTAAATATTTTAAAATGGATAACACAATCTTCTGAGTTTATGTATTAATAGAGTTATAGCAACAACAAAAAAATGCCAAAAAATGACACTGGCATTGGTTGGATTTTTAATTACTGAAAGGAACAGTTCATTGTAATAACACTTGTATAGTAAAAGAATAAAATACTAACTTAATGAACGTGTTCACTGTAAATGGTGTGTATTATAAGACTTCTCCAAAAGAGTTTGTTTATGAAGATTTGTTTCGCCTGCAGACCTTGATGTGGTTCTTATTCTAACAGAGTTTAAAATTCACCTTCTCACTTTTGATATCAAATAGTAAGAAGTTTAATGATGTAACTAAGTATTTTTATAAAGTATGGCAGTATCAGAACTGTTTTGAAGTACTGGTTCAAAATAAATTTCTCCTCGACTGCATCTGCTTCTTTGGGGGGGAGGGAAAAGGCGGGAGGGGTTTAAAAGCAGAATGGTCCCTCCTGCTGAGGGAGGGGAGAGCAAACCTCCCCCACTTCAGAGTCCCTTTTTCATAGAGCCATGGAAGGGATTGGGTAGGAAGGGAGCTCCAGAGGTCACCCAGTCCAACCTTCAGCACTCAGCAGACATCTCTAACTAGCTCAGGCTGCTCAGAGCCTCCTCAAGCCTGGCCTTGGATGTCTCCAGGGATGGAGTGACNGAGGGTACTGAGAACGTGGGAGGTTATGGGTCACTGTAGTATTTTAAGAATATTTTAATGCTATTTTTGGGTAAACTTCCAAGTGTACAATACTGTGTAAGATAGGAATCCATCTCTATTTCAGCATAAAGCATGAAAAGAACCTTGTGTGTTCTTATCCTTGCAGCTGTGAAATTGTCACTAGGTTTGTGAGTAGCTTCAACCACTGCAGCCTTGGAAAGATCCTTTTCTGGAAGAAGTCTCCTGGAGTTTTACTGACAGAAACAAGCAGTGCTGTGTGTTGAAGCAAAAGAAGACAAAAGATTTCATCTCTGCTCCACCAGCAGATGCTGTCTGGCCCTTTCTGGAATGCTAGGCTCCAAACACACTGACATGATGGGATCGGGAGTATCCCTTTGGCCCGTCTGGGTCAGCTGTCCCTGTTGTGTTACCTCCCCACTCATGGGGAATAAAGCAAAATGTTCCTGCAGCCTCTGGAACATCTCTGGGTTTCCAAGGCTCCACCAGCATGTTTTCTCTTCCTGCTGGTTCCAGGAAGGCTGTGCTGAGTTAGTTTATTTTTTCATGCTAGATCTCACCCTCCAAGATCCTGAAGTAAACCAGAGCTGACCTTGTCTTTCCCACTCTTATTTACTACTAACTCTGAACAAACACACTAAAATTAAATATGCATCATCCCTCAGAGAGGATTTCAAACCCAACAACTTTATTAGGCATATACTCTTCAGAACATATTGAAAGGCTTCTAAAACCTTGAAGGAATCTTCCATCATAGGTAAAAGTTCTCACTGCCAGTACTAAAGAAAGCAGGGGAGCAAGTGGTACTCACAGCAGGAACTGAACAGTAATGGAAGTCACTGGTAACAACCATCATGTAGAAAACTACTTAACTTAAAACTAGGTGAGCATCTGCTTAGCAGAGCAGAAATCACAAGCACCTGCCCTGTGCAGCTGCTGCTCTGTAGGCACTCCTGGGCAACTAGCTTCTGTTGCCTTTTCCATGAATCTTCTGAAGTGTATAAATGCCCCCAGCACAGAGAAAGCCAAGTAGCACAGGGACATTTTCCCAAGGTGGTTTCTAGCATCAAACAGCCATCTCCATTTTAATAGGTGGATGAGGATTATAATCTTCAATCTGAAAGTCTTCTGCCTTGAAATCACTGATGTCTTCAACCTTCCGAAGAATTCGGAGCTTGGGAAAAGGCCTTGGCTCCCTCTGAAGCTGAAATAAAACACACTTATTAATGCTTGCAGGCAGAGGTTTTGGGTTATACATGAGACCTCATTAATTTCAATTAAAATTACGTTATGGAGATTTCCCCCCTCTCCAAGATTTATACTACAAATAAATAAATAAACATATAGGTGAAATCTAATATATAAATAAATATATAATGTAAAGATATAAAAAATAATGATAATATATAATTATTATCATTTTAAGGGGATGCCCTGATGACCCAAGTGCACTGTGAGCATACACACTGCGGAAGACAGAAATATATAAGAACACAGAGTAAGGACTCACCTGAACTTTCAGAGGCTCCACATGATTCAGGTAAATGTGAGCATCTCCCAGGGTGTGGATGAACTCTCCAGGCTGAAGAGCAAGGACAATACAAGTGGTTTTCCAATAGCCAGGTGTCCAAAAGGCAAGGCCTTAACAATGCTGACACTAGTGCTGCTTGGCATCTTGCATCTAGTGTGGATGTGCAATTTCTGTGCCCACGTGGATTATCAGAATCAGAGACTCATTCAGGCTGTAAAGGCCCCTTGGGATCACCCCTAAACCTTGTCCCTCAAAACCACATCCAAAGAACCCTGAAACACCCCCAGAGATGGGGACTCAACCACCTCCCTGGGCAGCCTGTGCCAGTCTCTATCATACTCTATCAGGGAAAAATGTTTATCAAGACATCTTTGGACACTATCTTCCCAAACCAGTGTGTAAATAATAAAAAATACCATGAAATTTCCACTAGCTTAACAAAAAAATTATCTTGAAAGCCCTGCTAGGATAAGCAAATGAATGGAGCACTACTGATGTGTTCACCAAGGTGAAAACATGGGGCAGTGTCATCCAGCTTTTCCACTCCACTTCCAGTAGGCAGGACTTGCCAAAGCTGGTTTCAAACCAGTTGCCTGAGCCACCATAACCAGTGCAGTTTAGTCACAGGCTAAACCCCGAAGCACCCAGATGGGTTTGCAAGCTGGCAGGTTATGTGACTTAGCCCCAGTCTAATTTAACTTTGGCAAAATGGCTTTTTACCAAGATTTGAGCAGTATGTTCATTCCAGTTTTTCTTGGACATGACATGAGATCCTTATGTTTTTGTCCCTCAGTTCTCAGACAAGGCTGAGGATCAATCATCCTACCTGCAGCCCAGTGACATGGGCAATCATGTATGTGAGCAGGGCATAGCTGGCAATATTGAAGGGCACTCCCAGTCCCATATCTCCAGACCTCTGATAGAGTTGGCAGGACAGTTCTCCATGCACCACATAGAACTGGCAGAGGGCATGGCATGGAGGCAGAGCCATCAGGGAAATATCTAGGAATTACAGTACAGGAAGGGGGGGAATAGTAACAGCATTAATGTGTTAGAACTGTAGAAGATGCAAAACCTGAACAAGCATTTCATGAGATAGAGAGCAAAAATCCAACTGCAGTAGCATTCTTTGCTTTGTCTTTTGTTTAAAAGTAACTACTGCTTAAGCAATGAAAGCTGGGTCAAAATATAACCTGAAAAGTCAGGTATTTCACAGGATAGATTTATGCCACTATGCTGCACAAGATTTATAACCCTAAATATCCACCTATCTAAGCACAATATATAAATATATAAACATGTCTAACATATAAATGTATACATGAAATCTAAAAATACAGATGTATGCATAATTCTGCTGCACAGCACTGAGGTTTTACCCAACTTGGTGAGACAGTTCCTTTCCCTAAAGGAAGATATTAAGAGTAAAATTAACAGCATGTGCCCTAAAGCAACTCCCAACTGCTTTAACTTCCTCTCTTCTCTTACTTCTCTACTGCTTGTTGAAAAAAAAAAAAAGTAATGATCAATAAAATAAAACTACTTAGGGAAAAAAAATCTCTTTCGAGTGTTTATCTCCATTTAGAAATGTTGATAGTGAAATCACAGCTCAGTAAAGAAAATTTCAACCAGGGATTTCCTGATATGAGAATGTTTAACCTTAAAAATAACAACAGCAGCATAAGGCATTCCCTTTCAGAGACAGCAGAGGAGAAAGCTGGGTGATATTTTTTTTTTTGCATAGATCTACTGCTGCTGAAGTTAAACATTCTCTGGCAGTAGCTCTTATCTAGAACCACCCCTAGAGTGAGTAGATATCTAGACAACCCATGTTCAAGGAGATTATTAGAATGCAAATAATATTTTTGTTCTCTGGTTTTAAGGTTTTTGTGAAGGTTACAATTTATGATATCGGTAAAAAAAGAGACATACTGCTTTGGTATACTCCCTGGTTCTGCTTTTTTAACCTTTTTAAAATAAGAATTGCTGTCTTTAAACAGAGACTGTATGTAAAGACACTAGTGGCAGGTGGATCACTCACTTTAGCCTAGAGAGAAAAACTTTATAGGAATCATTAAAAATTTCTGATGTCTGAACACAAGAATGAAGTAGAGAATTCAGCAGGTAGAGAATCCAGACATGGATTCTAATAACCCCCTGTGTTCAGTGCATCTTGGTGGTTTTACAGAGAGTAAGCAAGAACACCAACTGGAGCTGGATCAGAACACAGTTCAGCACACAGCAAGATCATGGTCAACTGCATTCACTTGAGGTCTGCTGCACAATACCTTTGGGATTCCAAGCACACATAATGATTCTTCTGTCATCTGGATTGCTTTTGATTGTTTCAATCACCTTCTGCAACTGGTCAACTCCTTGGTTGGAGTAATCTGAAGAAAGACACCAAAGACTGAAGTCACTGTATGTTTTTTAAAGCCCAGCTCACATCCCACTGAGAAGTGAGACCCAAATGACACCTCTGCAAATCTTATTGTCACTTCATCAGTTAGCAGCTCCAAACACAGGCTATTCTTGTTCTTCCTTAGAGTTCTGAAAGGTCTTTGAAATTCTCATGATGGTATTTTCCTATGCCCCCCATCTCTTTAGTGTGCTTTCAGTGCCTTGAGCACCCACTGAAATAGCACCAGTCCTATTTAGAACACTTTATTCCAGTCCTCACCAAGCAGACATTTTTTGAGACCAAGTACGAAGCCACATCCCAATAAAAAACCCTGCAATAGAAATCAATTAACTGGACAGAGCATATTCCTTCATCATTCATGATGACTTGTTACTTAGACAAAAGCTGCACTGGAATGGGCAACAGATTTCCACTGAGTCGTTCACCATATCTAAGGTCATTTGCTCATTACATTTCTGGGTTGAGATGCTTTTCTATCAGCATGCTGCAGTGCTCCTCCTTCAAAAAGATAGAAATAGGAAATGCCAATTATGCCTAGACAGGAACACGGGATGCTGGCATTCTCTGCATGCTCCAAATGCAAAGGAATGAATGTTTAAGGCTCACAAGGTCATGGTCAGTACAGGGTATTACACTGCAATCAGTGATACCTGCAGGCTGAGTTTTGGGCTCTTTACCAGTTCTATAAGGAATTAACTGGACATCAGAATGGATTCCAGAATAAAAGAGCCATTAGTTGTTACTCAGGCCAGTTACCAGTATGGCTGGTAATGAATTTTTTTCTAGTAATACCAAAGCAACACCAAGTTACAGTTACGGGGAGACCCAAACAAGGCAGTAGTATTTAATGAGTGTCTCAGGGAATTTAGGATTCATCTGTTCTACAACCATCAAACTACAATAAACCAAACTACATCTTTCAGGATAATTAGACTGAGTGAACCCTCTCAAACACTCAGGATTTATTCTGGCTATCAGGACATGCTGTGAACAACAGTCCATTCTACCCAGACTTCACAGTTGTCTAACTCAGAAATCAAGATGACATTTGTGTGTGGTTACCTGTGTGCATGTCTTTGTATTCTGCTCCAAAGTGTCTCCACTGGAAACCATAAACTGGTCCCAAATCCCCCTCCTCTCTGGTGCTGAAGCCCTGCTTATCCAGGAACTCACGTGATCCATTAGCATCCCAAATCTTCACACCTTTTGCAGAGAGCTCTTTGGCATTTGTAGAGCCCTACAAAACACAGACATGAAGAAGTCTACTTCAGTCTTACCATCTTACTACTGATGGTTCTGTGCTGCTTGCTTCTGTTCAAATCAAGCTACTGAAAAACAGATCATTAAATTGCCTATGATCTACTTCACATTATTCTTTCTTACTCAAAAGAAACTGTACCAGGCTTAATAACTGGGGAGTTGAGTCAAATTGGCAAAGGCCCTCACTAGTTCAGACTGTACCCCTAAAAAGAAACAGAAGAAAAACTCTTCTGGTTGGTAATGTGAACAGTCTCCATCCAAATGCACAGAAAGCCTTGCAGATCATGACCTTCCAATGTGTAGTCAATCATTAAGGGGCTGCACTTGTGTGGGTCGAGTTGCATCTGCAGTTACTCAAACTCCTCTCTCCACTCCCCAGCAGTTATTTACACCACTCTCAGGCACACCACGCACAGAGACACCCAGACATCAGACCTTGATGAACCAGAGCAGCTCCTCCAGCACTCCTTTCCAGAACACCCTCTTGGTGGTCAGCAGGGGGAACTGGCCTGTCAAAGATTGAGAGCGTTAGCGTCAGTTTGTCAGGGTGTACACACCTGGGCTCTTCTCCACCATCTGATATTCAATATAAAGCAAGGGGAAAGGACGTGTAATTCTCATAGATCAGGGAAGAGCCTGATTTTTACGGCAGTGGGGGAAGAGGAGTTACCCGTGGGGACCGGGGTGCACTTGGCCCTGAGACCGCAGCGGTTCACGGGCCAGCATTTGCAACAGGGAACAGAGCCTTCGCCTAAAATATTGGTTAATCTATTTCACAACCATCCTTCCTACTATCCCCGAACGGCAGAAAGGGCCGGGACAGCCTATCTCAAGATGTAACTCAGCTTATCAACAGGTTACACCTATGAGGCCGGGCCAGGCTGTGAGGCCGAGAGAGAGCAGGGCTCCGAGTTACCGCGGGCTGGGGATGCTGGAAGAGAGCGAAGAAGCCGACGAGACAGCCCCGAAAGCCCCGAGACCGATCCCCGGCCCTGAGCAGGGAGAGGCCGCGCAGAGGGGCAGCCCCGAGGAGGAACTCGGCGGCCCGACCCCCGGCGCTGTGGCCGCGGAGGGCAGGGTGGAGGGCGCAGGGGCAGGGCGACGGTCCCGCTGGTGCCAACCTCTCAGGCTGTACCGCGCCTGCATGCCGAAGACGGAGATGGTGCCGGTGCCGGTGCGATCCTCCTTACGGTGGCCGTGCTGTAGGATGTGCCGGACCTGCTGCAGGTACTGCGCTTCGCCGGGCTGTGCTCCGTCGGCGGGTGCCGCCGCGCTCGACATCTCTCCCTCGGCTGGCATAGCGAGCGAGAGACGGGACGGACTGTTCCCTGCAGCCGTAGGAGACCTCCGGCTGCGCGGCCCTTGCGCCGACCGCTTCTCCTCAGAGCCCGCCAAAGCGCGGCCTTTCCCGCCAAGCGGCGCCGAGGGGCGGGCGGAACGGGGCGCGAGCGCTTCTCCCCCTCTCCCCGCCCTCCCGGCCGCGGCCCCTCAGCGCCGCCTCCCTCCCGCCCCGCGGGGACGGCGGCTGCGGCCGGCTGGGCAGCGCAGGTTGGGCCCGTCCCGGAGGGATTGCCGCGGGGACCCGGAGGGGTCAGGGGTCGGAGGCACGAAAGCGTGTGGGGCGGGTGGCTCCCGTGCCGCCCCCGTTAACTCGCTGGCCGCACGCTGGGAATCCCCCGCGGCCGCCCTCTCTCTGGCTCCGCTGAGCCGAACCCAAGCCCCACGCTGGTTTGTCTCTTACTGTGCCCCCAGTATGGTGCCCTCTGAAAGGTTCCTAGGTCTGCTCGCTCGGTTAGCAGGTCAAGGGAGGGTCTCCTGCCCCTCTACTCTGCCCTGGTGAGACCTCACCTGCAATACTGTGTCCAGTTTTGGCTCCCCAATTCAAGAGAGAGGGATCTACTGAAGAGATTCCAATGGAGGCTACGAGGGTGATGAAAGGACTGGAGCATCTTTCCTGTGGATAAAGGCAGAGGGAGCTGGGGCTGGGGCTGTTTATTCTGGAGAGGAAACTGAGAGGGGATCTGATGAATGTCTGTAAATATCTGGGGGTGGGTGTCAGAAGCCAGGCTCTGCTCAGTGGTGTCCAAGGAATAATGGGGATAAGCCAGATGTTCCACCCCATCATGAGGAAAAAATTTCCAATGAGGGTGCCAGAGCCTGGCCCAGGCTGCCCAGAGAGGCTGTGGAGTCTCCTGCTCTGGAGACTTTCCAGCCCCACCTGGATCTGTTCCTGTGTGGGCAGCCCTGGGTGCCTCTGCTCTGGCAGGGGATTGGATTCCATGATCTCCAGAGGTCCCTTCCAACACCTGCCACGCTGGGATTCCGTGACTGTTCATTAGAAAATGCTTCCTATCCTTCCAGCAGGCAGGGAAACATAACTTCCCTACTACTTACAATAACGAAATGTCCTTTTTCTGATATAAATTTGTATACTTACATGTATAACAGTAAAGGAAAAGGTAGGGGGTATATTTAGGATACAGTTATTTTTTTTCTTTTTCTAAACTCATATCTAATGTAGGTGGTTTTGTACACTTGGAAATGAGTGTGTTCAGCAGAGATAGATACTGTTGGAAATGGTGAATATTACCACGTGCAAAAAATGCTTAGAAATGCCAGGCAATGAAACAAAACCAGCTACACCTCTGCTTCTAAGAGATGCATCCCTTTTTTAATCTGTATTATAATTTGCAAATACTATTGAAAATTAATGTGTGTAATTTAAGAAAAAACCCCCATCTTTTCTCATACAGGCTTCCCTGTTAATTATTTTAAAAATTAACTCCAGAGGCAAACTACAACCAAGAACTGTCAAGGGCAGAAGACTTGCTCACTAGTGCATATTCAGAAAAGTCATGTGTATGTTACAGATTAAAAACAAATGGAAGAAGATCTGGAGAATTTTCCTTGGAAAATAATATGCTACATGCACATGGAAATCTGATTGATGGAGACTTAGCTGAATGTGCAACTTGTGTAGGGACCAGTCTTGAAAAGGCTTAAGGATGTGTTTGAATTTAAATAAATAGGAAGTATTTGTATGCTTCCAGCTGATTTATTTCCTATAAGCTTTGAATAATCAGGGCCATAGCTGGTTATCAAAGATTATCTATTTTACATCATAAATAACAGTTTATTTAAATACATCAATATTTAAATGTTTTTTAAATTTGGGCTTGAGTTAAAAGATTTCTACAACCTTTTGTTACTAGCACATGTGTCACAGTATTTACTAGACAGAATTTATCTTATATGCAGCTATTTTAACCACAGTCATGTAACAATTAGCTGTATGTTGAGCTTAGGGGTATTTCATCTAAGGACTATACACTGGATTTCAGGGAGAAAGATTTCACTTTTCTTCTTTCCTAGGAGAAAAAAAAAAAGATTAAACATTTTAGTTTTGGACTGAGAAAAGCACATTAGAAAAAGAAGTATATGTGGAATATATCAGTGCTCTTCTATAGGAACATACACAACATAAAAAACAAACAGAAACAGGTTTTCTTTCTCTTTTAACCTTCTTATAGATCTTTTTTCTTATATTTTAACATTTAGCTTTTGTCACACTTCCATGTACATGTCTGTTGTGCAAGCTGAACATAAAATGGTATTTTAACTCCAAAAGTAAAGACACAACTTTTCTCAGGTATGAAACAGCCACACAAGATCTGTTGCAGAGGAAAATCAGACTGAGATTCAGGCTACAAACCATAATCAGACTAAGGAAATTAGTATTGTCATAATACATTCTAAAAAATATACAAATCTATTGTCATCTTTGCATAATTTCTACCAGAATGGTTCTAAGGCCATAAGAAGGATCTTTCTGTGCTTGTTCCTGGAGTCACACTGCAGACAATCAAACTTCTGAGCAGAGCTCTGCTAATGGGAAATTGTTTCAGTCAAGCAGCTCTTTCAAGGCCTTGTGCTGATGAATACTTAGCAAAGTTAGCACTTTACACTCTTTATCATGACAAATACTATGGAGCTCGCTCTTAAACTTCACTGAAAAGACACGGGATTGGCTCATCGCAGATGTGACTCGGACATCGAGGGTTGCAGCTAAGCAAGTCAAATCTCTTCTACTATCATCACAATTGTGTTCTGCAGTCTAGAATTGGGTTTTGTTTCCCTTAATCCTTGTGTTTGTCTCCATCAACGTGTCATTTCTGAGGAGATGGGCTTGTATGGACCATGACTGCAGTTTATTTCAGAATAGCACACCTCTTTGGAAGAACTCTGTTCTCACTAAAAGGAGAAAGAATGAACTTACCACTTAAAAATTCTGCTTATATAGCTGCAGTGCTTTTCCAGCTATGTATTCCACAAATTCAGCACTCTTTGGGTCTAAGTTGGGAGGAACTTTAATGGTGAAAGTAGGTGAAGTGAGAATATTCACATCTACTACAGTTTCATTTTTACTGGGGGGATCACCAGGTACCATCTAGAAGAGAAAAAAGATCAGTAATGAACCCGACAAAATGCTGCTGACTTTCAGTTTTGTTTGTACTTTCTGTCCCTACTGCCCTTAATAGGGGAAAATCAAACAGAGGAATATTTTTGGACTCTGCTTTCTTGAAATTACTTTCCTCTGAAAAGACAGTGGGTGTCTGAATTTGTGCCAAAACTTACTGCAGGCATGTGAAAAGCTGACATGGCACTGCAGGGCCATAATCAAGAATTGCATGTTCAGATTTACACCACCAAACATCTCTTTCTGCAATGAAAACTTGTGAGTTGTCCCACAGACTTCAAGGATAAGTTTGTGATTGAAGTTACTCAATCCTGTGTGTTTTTCTAAACCAGATGTAGTTCTGTAGCTTGCTTTTTTAGAGCAGATCCCTTGGACTTGGTTGAGAAAGTGTGTTTAGATTTGCCTGCCCTCTTGTTCCTGATTT
The DNA here is from genome assembly GCA_013401355.1 of Ceyx cyanopectus. Classification (NCBI taxonomy): domain Eukaryota; kingdom Metazoa; phylum Chordata; class Aves; order Coraciiformes; family Alcedinidae; genus Ceyx; species Ceyx cyanopectus. The sequence continues at coordinate 78,515 of VYZU01062455.1, read as the reverse complement.
TGTGCTTTTTTTTTGGTGGGTTGCACAATCATTTCACATAAAGTTTTTGTAGCAATGGTAGCCCGTTGAGTTTCTGAGTTGGAAGGAATAGGGTTTGTTCCTTGCCAAATGGATTTGATTTACTTTGGATATATTCTTGTGTGTGGGATACAGTTAATCATTGTGCGTTTATTGAGATGCTGACAGATGCTTTTACAGACATGCAGCTTCCACTGCAATCATCTGCATAACATCTTCCTTTCACCTTCAGGATATATAGGTCCATCCATAGATATTCAGTGTTCCAGTGTGGTCATGACTGGTACAGTGGAATCTGTCTGTGGCTGCCACCTGAGGCCAGTCAAAGCTGCTAGTGCCAATTCACTCTTACCTGTCAGTGATTGAGGTTAATCTGTCAACCATCCATCAGATCACAGGGATTGAGAGGAAAAGAGTTTCTCATCTTTGGAGTTTGAAGCATAAAGAAACTGGAGAGAGGAACTTTGCACTGTAAGTACCAACTGTTTCACAGGTACAGACACCCACAGAGAGCAGTGAGGATGAGCAGAGCACAGGCCAAAGAGAGCCCAGTGCAGCAACCCTTACCTTAACCACACTGAAAACCTTTGCTGGTTCCACGGTCGTATTGGACAGTTCAGACACCCAGCCAAACCTCTCTTTCATTTTGTTCAGCAAGTAGGAAGTGTCTTCTGTGTGACGTTGAACCACCTGGAGAATCTGCTCATACTGCTCCCTCGAGAGATTCACCAGCTTAAAGGCTTCATCAAACTTGATGTGCAGTTCAGGAACATTGGGGCAGTCTGTTAGAAAAAAACAAACCAGGCAGCATGAAGCTCACAGGAAAGTTCTGTGTCTTGTGCTTCATCTTTTCTAGCTGGAGTGTAGAAAACTAAAGAAAATTCCAGAAAAGGGTCATGTTTGTGGTTCATGTTTAAATAATGCTAAATAATAGAGAGAGATTCTTGATGACCTCTTTTGATAGAATTAGTTTAGGCTCATAATGACTAGGTGAATTAGTTCTACCATTTGCTGTATTATAATGACTTACCAAGCACTTTAAGGTTTCTGTCATATTTATTGCAATAGATTTTCTCTTATGCTAAATAAGAACTAGTAGGTTTTATTTACTGCAACTTCATAGTCTTCTAGGTTTTCTTTATTCCTGTAATTGCCCATGTTGCATTATCAACCCTTCTCAAGTACATAGACCACAAAGCAGGCACTGGGGGAGCAAAGTCCCTCCCACTGTAAGAGAACATCAAGAGACCACTTGAGGAACCTGAACATACTTAAATCCATTTAACCCAATGAAATTCATCTCAGAGTCCTGAGGGACTGGCTGATGTAGTTGTCAAGCCAGTCTCCATGATACTTGGGCAGTCAGGTGAAGTCCCTGGAGACTGGAAAAATGGAACCATTGCAGTCACTTTTAAAAAGGGTAGGAAGGAGGAACCTGGGAACTGCTGCTTTGTCACCTCTGTGCCTGGGAAGCTCACAGGACAGATGCTCCTAGAAGCTCTGCTAAGGCACGTGGAGGATGGAGCCAGCCAGCATGGCTTCAGCAAGGGCAAGTCCAAGCTAGTGGCTTTCTGTGGGGGAGTGGCTACAGCAGTGGAGAAGGGAAGGCTCAGAGATGTCATCTCTGGACTTCTGTAAGGTCTTGGACACAACCCCCTGCAGTGTCCTGTCTAAACTGGAGAGAGATGGACTTGAAGGGTGGGCTGTTCTGTGCATAATGAATTGTTTGGATGGTCACATCCAGAGGGTCAACAGCTCAGTGTCCAGATGGAGACTGGTGACAGGTGGTGTCCCTCAGGGTTCTGTACTGGGACCAGTGCTGCTTAATATCTTCATCAGTGACACAGACAGTGGGGTCGAGGGCACCCTCAGCAAGTTTGAAGTTGACACCAACTGAGTGGTGTGGTTGGTGTGCCTGAGGGATGAGATGCCATCCAGAGGGACCTGGACAAGCTGAAGATGAACTGAAGTTCTTCCTCATGCTGAGGTGGATCTCTCCCTGTGATCCAGCTTGAATCCATTGCCCATTGTCCTGTCACAGGGTATGAGTGACAAGAGGCTGTCCCTGCCTTCCTGACACCAGCCCTCATGGATCCATGAACATTCATCAGATCCCCTCTCAGGCTTCTTCAGACTAAACAGCCCCAGGGCTCTCAGCCTTTCCGCAGCAGAGAGATGTTCCAGCCCCTTCATCATCCTCGTATCCTCCATTGGACTCTCTCTCCAGTAGATCCCTGTCCCTCTTGAACTGGACAGCCCAGGTCTGGACACAGCACTCCCAGTGAGGTCTCAGTAGCTGCATGCAGTGTGTGCAGGAGAAGGGAGTGGCAGGAGTTTGAGCATCTCCTCGGCCCTCTGGAGCGCGGCAGGATCACCCATTGACCTCTCTCCTCCCTTCAGGATGCAGCTTTCCCGGAGCAGGAGGGCACTGTCACAGAGCGCAGAACTGTGGAACTCCAGCCGCGTGTTAACAACTGAGTTACAGTGACACTCAGTGGAGGCAGCGAGGAAGGGTAAGTGAAACCGTCGGGAATGAAGAGTAGTGTTTGTATCCATGGTTACAGCAAAAACTCAGACTGGATTTGGCAACCACGAAAATATGGAAACAGCGGAGTAGAAAATGACAGCCTCAGAAGATACAAAACAGTGAGCAACTCACTCCGGGATGGGGGGGGGGGGGGGGAATTTAAAAAGAAATCCAAAATATCTACTTACCATGCAAAAGGTTGTCTTGGCATTTCTGACATCTCTCATGGAACTGTGGGCATCCAGAGTTCTCCTGGAGCTCCTTGCACGGAGGTCTCTGGCTCCCTGACACCATTTTTGAGATGCCTCTTCTGTCAGGATCTAAAATGAAGTCACAGCATTGTTAGGCTGCCATGAAGCTTAATTAGGTGTTGATAAATATATGTTCATTACCTGTTTTGTCTGCTAAAATATAATTTCATGCTCTTTATCCAAAATATCTGCCATGTTACCTCTCCCCCCAAAGAACCCAAAGAAAACAAAAGATCCCAACAACTGAAAACCAAGAAATAAACTATTAAAAAGTAGAAGTCAAGAGAAGATACAAATCATGTTTTCTGTCAGGGGATTCATGCTACTATAGTATATTCCCTTATAAAGTCAGAGTAGCACATTCCCCACTAACAGCCAAACATGCAAATTCTGGTAAGATTTTTTTAACCTTAGAATTCAAGGTACTTCATAATCATTTACAACTAGAGGAGAGCCCAAAGCTTGTTTCTGAGGTAACATGGGTCATGATATAGGGAAAAAAGAAGAAATACTGTTGGAGAATCTCTTTGCTTTCTATTTCCTGATGAGCACATCATGGTCATGTCACTTGCCACTTGGTATTGTGGCATGAGCTTACTGTGAGCTCCTTACAGACAGGCACCAGCACGTGTTGGAATGAGGCTTGGTTTTCTATTTGCATCAGTAAGATTAGAAGGATAAGGCTTATTTGTATTCTAAAAGTTGACCATGGGTTTTATTTTCCTCCATTGAGAGTTAGCAGCCCAAACCAACATCATGCCCAGAATTTTTCTGGTCACTAGGAAACCCGATGGCTGCTCTGCAGTTGATTTGCAGCTGTCTGGGTGAGCTTGGTGTTGCTTGATAAGGGCTATGCCTTGATATCTCACAGAATTAGCCTGATTAAAGTCAGTGACATGTCAATGATATGATATGATATGATATACGATATGATAGATATATACAAACCATACTCTGACAAATGAGAGCAGCCTGGTCAGTTAGGAAACCCTGCAGCCATGGTGAATTCAAGCAATGCCGAGCAGCTCCTGCAAGTGCTTTTTGTGCAGGACCCCTAGGTGCCCCTGTGACATTTCTCTGGCATTTCTAGGTGATTTGCACCTTTTCACCTGCCCATTCCAGTTCTCCCAGGCCTGCTTAACCAGGAAACCCTCCAGAGTTTACCTAGAGCATCTCACACTAAGGTGCTGCACACTGAATTATTAACCAGAGTTTAGCAATCCCCAGGGGTTGGCTGCCATTGAGAGGGCAGTTAATCGTTTTTCTAACACTTGCCTTTGGCTCGTTCTGTCAGGTCTCTTCTGTCATCTCTGTACCCATCAAACACCTCAGTAATCACCTCACTGACACTTTCAAACACTGTCTTACTGAAATCAAGAACTGTCTGTAAGAAGCCAGGTAGACCCCAGCCTTTCTGTGAGCCATCATTCCTAGTGATGTCCTCAGGCAAAGCTGGCACCCTGGTGGACTCATTCAAATCCAGATAAGACATGAAATACATCTGAAAAGACTGGTCAAATTCTTTTTGCATCCGCTTGAAGAAAATGAAACTTTTGTCAATTACTGAGCCCATGTCTGAGAGTAGTTGTTTAAATAAATCTTCCATTTTTGCTAGCTGGGTATCCTCTTTCTCAGGCTGTTCCTTAAACTGGATGTCTTTTCCTTGATCCTCATGAAAAGTAAAAATGAATGGAGGTATTTTCCTCAAAAAATCTTCAACCTGTGTATAAGAAGGACATAGATCAGCTGCCTGAGAGTTTTATCAGCTTTCATCTCAGATTAGTAGCTCTATTTTTTCTTTTAAAAACACTCATGGAAACAACACCCTCTCAATAACTGCAACCACAGCATATTCTCTGGAGTAATTTAAGACACTAGACTTTAAAGAGTAAAAATACATTCAGTCAGTTTAAATCATCAGCTCCAAATCAGATTTGGAGTAAAAGCATTGGCCTTTAATCTGTGGAGGCTCCAAGTTAGTATCAGTATTTGAGTTTCTTCCAACAAACAATTTGCACTTTATCTTGGACACATTTCTGTGGTGCTTATGTGCAGTGCAGGGAACAGAAGGCAATTGTTCTCACTGTGGTCTTAACCTACCCTCCCACCAAGTCCTTGTGTCCTTGTGCAAACCAAAGCCCATTAAAACCAATGCACCAGAGGCTCCAAGTCCAGGTTTTGATGACAGGAGAGACCAAGTGTCACCTCTGCTTCACAGAGGTCCCAGTCCCCTGGTCCCTCTCCATGCTTTAACTCACCACTTTTGCCCGAGCAGTGTTTTAGGAGCCACGCTTTGTGGCATTAGAAAACTGGAGAGCCAAGAAGCACCCTGCCAAACACATGCATATAGATTATATATTTATTTTCTGTTGAGTTTTTGTTCTTCAATCAGATCAACTGCTTCATCTGGCCACTAGCACAGCTCAGAGGGAAGGTCACCTGTGAACCAGCACTGCAGGAACAGCCCCTGCTGCCCATATGTCCTCAGCCACAGCCCTTGTCTTTCTCCTCTCTCTTTATAACTACTTTAGGTCACAACACATTTCTTGTAATGCTTGGAGCAAACCATAGAGCTCACTTAGTTACCGAGAGGGTCTAAGTCAGTGACAGTGCAGTAACTTCTACTGCAACAGTTTCCACTTAACACCCACAGACTCTCCAAAGGCCAAGAGATACGTTTGAGGTGTTCATGAGAAGCATCTAAAATGCCAAAAGCATCACCAATAATCTTAAATTTAATACCTTCCACATTTTTAGCTGAATAATTTTAAGAATATGCATGAATTTATTAATATGTCACTGACTCTAGAAAGGCACCATGTTTACTTTTTCAGTGACTGTATTTTTCAGTGCCTGGGGATGTGGCAGTGAGGTAAGCTGGCTACAGTTCCAGTAGCAGCAATTGTGCAGTTGCAGTTGTTAAGCTTCACAAATAAAATATTCCCAAATAAAAAATGTGATTACAATTTTGTTAAATCTCTTAATAATAATATGCCAGCCAGGAAAGCATATTTTCTGTCTGGTAGAATTAGGGGAATATCCTTTCTGACAGTTTCTTTTATTAAAAACCTGTTAAGCATTTTAAAGCTATTTTGTTACTTAAAGGGTAGACTTAAAATAAATATAGGAAAGAATGATGTTATATAAGTAGGTGATTTTTTAAAACTTTTTTTTTCCCTGGAATTTTGTTAACAATATCTAAACTATTAACTCTGCTGCTTTTCAGATGGACCATAAATAATCTATATGGTATTTTTCACAAGCAGTTTTTAAGCATATTAATGCCAGTGATACAGTGAGGGGCAATCCCATATCTCTGGAGTGACTCTTGGAGTCAGGGGAATAATCAATGTCCATGAAGTCACATCAGGGTGCAACTGAACTTATGTTGACACCATGTCCAATGCATTTCACTGTAACTTCTCATCTCCAGACCCTCCACATCAAATTCCTGTTGATAACCTGGATAGCTGGGAGATATGTGTGTTGAGCAAATGAGATGAGCTCCCTCTAAAACTTTAAGTGAATCCAAGAGCATTTCCCAGGCACAAAATTCCTTCCTACCTTTCCTCTGAGTGTTGATGATCCACGTTTGCAGGTTGTGTAATACCTCATACAGGTACTTTCTAAACAGGATTCACATTCATCCCATAAATCTTTCAAGGATACTTGACATTGTCTTTCTTCTTCTTCTAATCTTTCCTTTACTTCATTCATAAGTCGCAAGGCTTGCTGAGGAAGAAAAATAATAATAATTGAAGGCAATTTTCAGATAATATTTGAATATTCTAAATATTAGAATTACATTATTATTATATATTACATTATAATTATAATTAGAATATTAAATAACACAGAGTTGACCTCTTGTTTGACCATTTATATTCCTTTTTTTGCTAATCCCTAATTCAAGATTAGCAAAAATTTTTCTAATTCTCGAATGCAGAGATTGTATAAAATAATACGTAACAGTATAGCATTTCCCCTGGGATTATACTAATCAAGAGGCTGTAGTGAGAGGGTTTCTTCCTGCTCTTGTGAAGTGTGAGGCACTCCTTCCACACTGGAGCACTTTACAGTGCTGCTTCTATTTACTGCATTGGTCTTCAGCAGGCAGAGCACAGAAGAGAGCAGATCAGAAGCATCTTTTTAGAATGGACTAGGCAATGGAAAGACAGAAAAGTTCTTCCTATTGAAGTAGAATCATAGAATTGTGAAGGTTGGGAAAGAGCTCCAGGATCATCAAGTCCACTCTTCCTCCGTGACCACTAGACCATGTCCCAAAGCATCACATCACCTTCAGGGATGGAGATTCCACCACCTCCCTGGGCAGTCTGTTACAATGCTCAACCACTCTTCAGGTAACAGGAAATTCTTCCTAATATCTGATCTGAACTCTGGATCAACTTGTGGCCAATTCTTCTGGTCCTGTCATTAGCTGCTTGGAAGAAGAGGCAAGGTCTTTCTTAAGAAATTGGCAAATATAAACTAATGTTTTAACTTCTTCTGGAATGTGAACATGGAGGTTCCTGAGGCTAGAATGGCTATTGCTTAACTCCTGCTTCCAGAAGACAAGCAGTGAGAACTGAGGTGCCATGAGAGCTTTCTTCCTCTAGTGAGAGAAAAGGGAAGAAGCAAGTTTCCTATCATCCTATGATCACCTAAAGAGTTGTGTGCTGCTCAGATTGCACATACAATGCTGTTTACATTCTTTCCAGAACAGAAGAGGCACCATGGGATCCCTTCTGGGTTGCTTGTTGGCCTAAGCACCTTGACTTGCTGTATTACTTCCAGAAGGTAGGCTAAATCCATGTGCAGTCTACCTCATCATTGATTAAAAACAGCCACAACTTAACAAAAATACAAACAAACAAACAACAAACCAGATGCACTTCAGTTACCTGTTTTTCTTCACTGCTTTTCTTCAAGGTTTTCATCAGATCTATATGCTTATCTTCATTTCTCTCCATCATAAATTTCATCTGCTTAATACCAATCAAAGCTTTCTTTACCTCTTCATCTACATACTTCTCTCCAACTTCAGACAACACTAAAAAAAAAAAGCCAAGTTATCCAGTGATTTAATGAGATTTTAACACTATCACAAATTGTCATGCACTGGTGACAAAGGAGAATGAGGCAGCTCTACATTTCCCTACAGCTGCAGAGCCAAATCTTGGGATAGTGAATGCTGAATAACACAGAGCCAAGACCATTTCCACCAGATAAGAATTTGTCCCAGAGACTCGGGCAGTGATCAGCTGTGTGTAACTCAAGCTGGTGGCTGATTACAGAACACCAGAACAGTTGAGGCTGGAAGGCATCTCTGAAGATCACTGAGTCCAACCCCTCTGCTCAAAACAGGGTCAACTAGAGCAGGCTGCTCAGGACCTCATCCTGGATTTTGGATATCCCCAAGGATCCTTAGTTGTCTAATGACACAAGCCTTGGTCTGAAAGCAGCCTGTGACAGCTTCCCTTTACATTTTGAAAATGTAAACTACAGGTGCCTGCAGCCTACCTTTCCCAGCTTGAGACCTTCTGCAAAGTAAACCACTGAGTTTTGGTGGAAGCCTGGGTTGGCCCACATGGTGCAGCTTGCAGCTCTGCATCACCTGCTTTTTCTCTTTATTTGTTCCCTATGCAGAAAATACCCTGAGTACCACTGGAGCAAAACAAGTCAAGAACATCACAACGAGACAAAATAACAGGTCATAATCATGGAATCCTAGCAATGTCAGGGTGAAAGGGAGCTCCAGAGCTCATCTAGTCCAACCCCCCTGCTGAGAGCAGGGACATCTGCAACTAGAGCAGGTTGCTCAGAGCCTTGTTAAGGTCACTCATTTCTTCCTTTGTATCTTTCTTTACGTCTCCTAATTTTTTGTTTGTTACAGAAATATTATTCATGAAGATTGAAGCAGTATATCATGGCTGGTCCTCTTGGGATTCCTATCCACAAAATAAAGCTGTGCTTAATGGTGAGTCGATGCAGAATTGCTATTCTATATCCATATCTCCATATATCAGTATATCACTATATATATATATAAATATTGATATATATGAATATTTATCTTGACTTTATTTAGATATACATCTAAATTAAGTCAGTTTATTTTGATCATTTATAATAACCATCTTTTTAAGGGAAGTATGTAATTGTAGAATAAACATTTTCAATGATTATTTAAACAAACAAAATAATTCTATATATGTTGAACTGACTTTTGGGTTCAGTTTATATTCTGATGACCTATGAAAGGCCTAATAACCTATAAAAACTCTGTAAATAATTTTTGTAATGGGGTGATTATCATCAGCTAGCTGATGGTTTCTCAGCTCCACAACATGAGAGCAGGTCCTCTTGACACTGGTGAGTGTGGAAGTCAAAATGCATCAAGAGACTGAGCCCTGGGGCCAAGTGCTTCCAGCACAGCCCAGCTAAGAAATCCATACATACACTTCAGGTTCTCCTGGAGACTCAGTTCCTCCTGTCCCATGGGTGCACACTGCTGACCCTTCAGCCACAGCACATGTATTATAAATAACCAAGAGGACTTCATCTTCTTTCTGGGAAAAAAAGTAGGTAGGTGCAGTTAGATGTAAGCATCTTCATGGTGTCATGTTTTCAGGGTGTTATACAAGTTCGCATTCATTTTGACTTTAACCATAGTCTGGGAGATCTATAAGTGCACCTAAATGCTGCTGGTAGTGAAAGCCCATGAGTAAGAAGCTTGACCTCTTTTGTAATTATTTATTCAGACTAACTGGATGAATTCCACTGAGTTTGCACAGTGGTGTGACAAAACCAGGACGTGTATATATATATAAACTCAAAAGCTTATGCAGCTGAGTCTGACCCTTTTCTACCTTGTGAAAGACATTAATTGCTGCTCACACACTGAGTTTTTAGTTCATAGTATAAATGCATCAGTGCTAAACATCACTGCCGAATGTAAAAAGGGGAATTTCTAGAATGCTGTTGCCTCCCTCATCTCCAAACATGCAATTCCTTTCATTGCCCTTCAGGATAATAATATAGCAGACACAATAATAAGTATGCCAAGAAATTGGCAATCAGATCAGTTTTACAAACAAACACATCAGCAATTGAAATAAATTCCTACAAAACAGCTTTTGATTTATTTCCCTCCCAAGAGCATTTAGAGGAGAAAGGTTTATTTTTTTTTAGAAGCCATGGAACTACATGTTCTATTTCTCATCTAATTAACTGAACACAGTGTTTAAGTCCCTTCTTGTTCACCAGTATAACCTTCTTGGGGATGCAGTTATCACCTGCAAGAGCACATGCAAATTAAAATCCTGGATTTATTTACAGCCTGGATTTATTTATACAGTTTCTTGCATACTGTACATTTACGTTTGTAGTGAAAGACCAATTAACTTTGCAAAGAAATACAAACCCAAAAAGTAAAAAACCCCAAGATATTTACCATTAAACTGAAACACCTCCTCTGCCAAATTGCTCCCTTCGTCAGGAAAGGGTCGGGCTGTGTTCTGATCTAATTGCTGGGAGCGTCAGGGATTTTGCCATGTTCTATTATCTGATGAGAAGGTCCTTAATCCCATTAGAAGGATGTTTTGTCATGAGGCTGGAGGTTTTTGCCTGTATGGGACTCCAGGCTCATCTGCATGGGCAAAGCCACCAGGGGGAGCGTTGGGCAGAACTGCCAAATTTAACGTAGATTTGGATCTTTTCTTTTTTCTCCAGTCTGTCTGTAGCTTTTCATTTCACCAGCCCTCTCATTGCCTTGCATTTTACCTTAGGAGACATCTGCAGCTTATGTCCTAAGCTTACAATTAGTATGGCTAAAAATAGCTTCCAACATTTAATCTCTTGGGTGTAGTTTTAGTTTGCTATAAAAACCTCTGCATTACATAATGGCCTTACTTTGTGTACCTCCTAACAATACAGACATGGAAAAAACCATCCAGATGCAGCCTGGCATACGAGTAGGGTCTGAAATGAGATAAGCTAATTGGAGCACTCTGTACATCATTACACTTGCTAATGGTTTGGGAGTATGGCCTCTTAAGGATTTTCTTCAATTAATCCTTGTGTGTGAAATATGTCTGGGGTTTAACCTCTCTGAGTTTTGGATACTTCTAAATGATATCTTTAAATACTAACAGATGCTTGGTATAAAGTGTGGACAATTATTGTTTAGCCAATCATATCCCACCTTGTGATATTCAGCAATAATACTCCCTTGAAGTCAAAGAGGAGACAAGGAGAGTAGATGTCTGACACTCATGATCTGTAACAGCAGTTTTAAAGCATCCCATTCTTCTTTGTCTGCCTCATAGTTCATAAAAGCCAGTTGATGACTGATGGTTAAGATCTAGCTGACTAATACTGCTTATCAAGAGATTAGAGGGGTTTATTTTTAAACACATTATCATGAATAATGAAGAAGCTGTTAGCTCTAAAGGGAACTGCAAGTCCTCCATTTGTATTAAAAAATTAAGATAGCTCCACTCACATTTCACATTTTCACATTTTCTGAAAATGATGGATGGGAGGGAAATATTTATATTGTTTTAATAGATATGAATTGCTGTCTCCCTGAAATGCTGCTTACTCCTTGACCAAGACTCATCACTACACAAAATCTCTGAAATTCTCTTTTCCAGCAGTACCAAGCAGGCATCCTTGCAGTCACAGTCCCCTGAGCAGACTGTCTGCTGAGCACCCCCGAGGCTTGGGCTGAAGTAAAAGGGGCAGTTACTCTCTCTGGGCTTTATGCTTGGCTCAGAATAAATAGAAAATACAGTTGCACAAAGGCAGACAATCTATTACAGACACTTGTGAAATGCATGTTATTTGCTTACATGTGTAATGAATCCCAACAAAGACTTTAATCTTCGACTGCAAGTGTTTTCCCCCTCATTTTTGGCAGTATCTTTGCTAATGTTCATTTACCAGCAAAAGGTGCTGCTGGCCTTTTTGGACCTGATTCAGTATAGAGGAAGCTTTACTTAATCTAAAGAAAAAAAGGCAGTTTCAACACATCACCCATATTTCCCCAGAATTTGCAGGAAATCAGGTGGCCTGAGCCCTGCAGGGAGGGAGAGCAACACTCCTGCCCCAGGGAGCAGGGGTGGGGGCTGCCTCTGGCACACATCCCACCACCTATTTTCATAATTGCTCATCTTCTGAAGGTCTCTGTGGGGATCTCTGGTCAAACACACTCTTGCACCTTGTAAAGCCAGTCCTTAAAGGAATTCTCTACCAAAGCTGATGTGAGACATGGCGTCCTGATGGGTGTCAGGCTCCTTTTCTCAATTAAGTTGATTTTGAACATTGCAAAGTGTGTTGTGTTGTCTTAGATCTTATTCCTCACACTTTATTATCACCACCACATAACCACATGGAAATAGGCTATACAGGCTACTTAGTATTATATATATTTCTTTTTATAAAAACACCAAATCCTGGTTGTTTGCCCTCATATTATTTCATATATATCTAATGGCTGAAAGATGAGGTCTAAGGAACCTAGGGGCAAAATTGTCTAGAGCTTGTATGCCTGTTAAAGTTAATCTTGGGCTTAAACTGAACCTTTGAAATGCACTTAAGAACCCAACACTCTGTTCCTGAAAGGTAGTTATTAGTCATGCTCACTCTTGAAATCTTTTCCTCTCTCATTTCTGTTTTGAATTTAATTAGACAAAAACCTCACCAATTCAAGTTTTCTATCAAATCGCCACCCTCTTTTCTTTTACCATTCCAAATGTGCATTGCAGTGAGCTGTTGTGGAGATCTGAAATCTTTTCTCTCAGCTGCCATGTTCAACAGTTTCCTCTTAATATTTTATTTTCTCCTGAATTTGAGGGCTTCAGTCATCCATGATATGCCATATCATGATGTTGTGCTGGTATGTTCATTTTTTCACAGCCTAATTCAACCAAATGATTCTCTGCCTACTGATGCTGTTGCAAATTATAAAGTGTTTTCTAATATTGAATCATACTGGAGATAGTCTGAAGAAGCTCTTGTGAACAAGTTCTAGAAAGTGTCCTTTTCTCCACCCCAACAGTTACCCCAGTTCTGCTCTACTTTAATTGAAATTAATATGTTTATATTGGAATCAATGACGGAAATAGTTCGAAAAGGGTTTTCTGTATAAATAGCCTTTACAAGATACTGATAAATTGAAATGTAAATAATGGTAATGATATAGATAGAAATCGAGCTTGAACCTAGCTGAACTTGAGCAATGAGAGCTGCAGCAGCTTTGTGGAGTTTCTGTCTGTCCTGTTGGATGACCTCCACAAAAGTCCAGCATTTTTTCATAATGTGCTGTGACTTCTCCCTTTTTGTTGATCCATTCCACCTGGCAGGATTAAGCATCAAGAAATATGCTGAAATGGAATTTCCTGTGTTATACATCATCTGAAGGATTTTGTTCCAGTTATTTGCTGTTTGGTAGAGTTGTTTCCTATTATGTATTTTCACATTTCTTTCTGACCTAGACCAGTCATGCAACGACGAGGCTGAAAATACCTGTACCTATTTACAGATCCCACGAGTCCTGCAAATACTACACATTGGCATTAAATCTCTTGATACTTTTATGAAATAGTTCCCAGTTTGACAAAATCTTAATTGGCTTTATTTGTAAGCACACCATTAGTTCCACTGCATTCAAATGAAATTTAATCCTAGTGGGGGTTTATGTTGTAATTACACAGCTAATCTAAAGCATGCACAAAGCTTTGCTAACAGTTAGGATGGGGTTTAAGGCATTAGAGTTGAACGTTTGTCATGTGAAGTTTTTGGTTGGTTTGGTTTTAATCCTTTCTAGGACTTCAGGAGAGGTTTCTGCTTTCTCCTCTGGTAATTTCAAAGGTTCTTCTAGCTCTCCTTCAGTCTGTGAGCTCTACCTGAGTAGCCAAAGTCAGGAACCAAGGCTTCTTCTTTAGACCAGAGAGCAGCAAGATCCTGAGATGCTCTCAGTCATGCTGGAAAGCCTCAGACTAAGAAGCTGAGACTATCCCAAGTTGGATACCTAGTTTAAGCTCCACATCTTGCAAAAATACAAGCTCAAGCCCCGAAAGTAGCAGAGCTGTATTAATATGACAGGATCCCAAAGCTCAGGAGCTCAGAGCCAGGCCAATGCAGTTTCTGTGTCTGGTGGAGGGTCAGGCAATGCCAGGTCAGGACTCCTCACTGTGCTCAGCACAAACATGAAACCAGCTGAAGGCATCAGATCAGCTTGTGTATCTTAGAGCATCACACTGAGATTTACGTGGCTTTATTTGGAACTATTAGGCTACAGATTTTGAGGTCAACAAGACCATCTTCCCAGGGTTTAGTGTGCTTTAAAAGGAATGAACCTTTTATTATTTCCTCTTGCTGTCTGTCCATGGATGTTCAGGATGATTATAAGGTGTGGAAAAATTCCATTTCTCTTCTGTATTTTATTTTCTCCAAGCCCTCAGGGGCTTTGACACACAGTTCTAAACACCAACCCCAGCAGCAAAGTGACAACTGTTGCTCAGAGGACATAAAAAGTTTTTTCTCACCTTATCCAGAGATGTTGAAGAAGGGACCAATTATGATACTGAACACCATATTTGGGAAGACAAATCTATTACATAAAGGAATGTAATTAATTTTAAGGAACAGAGAATTAAAAGCTTAGAGTTGAATGTAAAACAATACAAAGCTGAAACTGAAAAAATACTTGTCTTCAGAATTTGTGCTTGGGATATCAGGTAACTAGTGAATTTGGAGTTGCACTAGTACTGATGTTTCATTATCAGCAGGAAATATCAAAGGCAATGCAAGGATACCAAAATGACTTAGAACCATTTTATTACAAAGCCATGAAGCAAACCTGCATGGTACAGTTCCATACACTTTAGGAAACATTTAGTATTAAAATGCTGAAGTTGTGAACCGGATGTTTTGTGAGGATTTAGTTTCAATCTTCCCTAAGAATGTTAAACAACAACAAATAAAAAAAAGCTTTATTTCATGCAGGTAAGTAAAATATCAGCTTTCAGCCTGCAACTGAAATGAACAGGGCTCCTTGTGTGTTTTCATCTGGTTTGCTTGAGCATATTTTAATCACTGAGCTCTGTATATAGCTAGTTAAGAGTGGCTGTTTATTGGCAGCAACTCTGGATTTTAATGAAAGTAGGATGGCTGAGTTATCAGTTTGTGAGCTGNGTTTCCTCTTAATATTTTATTTTCTCCTGAATTTGAGGGCTTCAGTCATCCATGATATGCCATATCATGATGTTGTGCTGGTATGTTCATTTTTTCACAGCCTAATTCAACCAAATGATTCTCTGCCTACTGATGCTGTTGCAAATTATAAAGTGTTTTCTAATATTGAATCATACTGGAGATAGTCTGAAGAAGCTCTTGTGAACAAGTTCTAGAAAGTGTCCTTTTCTCCACCCCAACAGTTACCCCAGTTCTGCTCTACTTTAATTGAAATTAATATGTTTATATTGGAATCAATGACGGAAATAGTTCGAAAAGGGTTTTCTGTATAAATAGCCTTTACAAGATACTGATAAATTGAAATGTAAATAATGGTAATGATATAGATAGAAATCGAGCTTGAACCTAGCTGAACTTGAGCAATGAGAGCTGCAGCAGCTTTGTGGAGTTTCTGTCTGTCCTGTTGGATGACCTCCACAAAAGTCCAGCATTTTTTCATAATGTGCTGTGACTTCTCCCTTTTTGTTGATCCATTCCACCTGGCAGGATTAAGCATCAAGAAATATGCTGAAATGGAATTTCCTGTGTTATACATCATCTGAAGGATTTTGTTCCAGTTATTTGCTGTTTGGTAGAGTTGTTTCCTATTATGTATTTTCACATTTCTTTCTGACCTAGACCAGTCATGCAACGACGAGGCTGAAAATACCTGTACCTATTTACAGATCCCACGAGTCCTGCAAATACTACACATTGGCATTAAATCTCTTGATACTTTTATGAAATAGTTCCCAGTTTGACAAAATCTTAATTGGCTTTATTTGTAAGCACACCATTAGTTCCACTGCATTCAAATGAAATTTAATCCTAGTGGGGGTTTATGTTGTAATTACACAGCTAATCTAAAGCATGCACAAAGCTTTGCTAACAGTTAGGATGGGGTTTAAGGCATTAGAGTTGAACGTTTGTCATGTGAAGTTTTTGGTTGGTTTGGTTTTAATCCTTTCTAGGACTTCAGGAGAGGTTTCTGCTTTCTCCTCTGGTAATTTCAAAGGTTCTTCTAGCTCTCCTTCAGTCTGTGAGCTCTACCTGAGTAGCCAAAGTCAGGAACCAAGGCTTCTTCTTTAGACCAGAGAGCAGCAAGATCCTGAGATGCTCTCAGTCATGCTGGAAAGCCTCAGACTAAGAAGCTGAGACTATCCCAAGTTGGATACCTAGTTTAAGCTCCACATCTTGCAAAAATACAAGCTCAAGCCCCGAAAGTAGCAGAGCTGTATTAATATGACAGGATCCCAAAGCTCAGGAGCTCAGAGCCAGGCCAATGCAGTTTCTGTGTCTGGTGGAGGGTCAGGCAATGCCAGGTCAGGACTCCTCACTGTGCTCAGCACAAACATGAAACCAGCTGAAGGCATCAGATCAGCTTGTGTATCTTAGAGCATCACACTGAGATTTACGTGGCTTTATTTGGAACTATTAGGCTACAGATTTTGAGGTCAACAAGACCATCTTCCCAGGGTTTAGTGTGCTTTAAAAGGAATGAACCTTTTATTATTTCCTCTTGCTGTCTGTCCATGGATGTTCAGGATGATTATAAGGTGTGGAAAAATTCCATTTCTCTTCTGTATTTTATTTTCTCCAAGCCCTCAGGGGCTTTGACACACAGTTCTAAACACCAACCCCAGCAGCAAAGTGACAACTGTTGCTCAGAGGACATAAAAAGTTTTTTCTCACCTTATCCAGAGATGTTGAAGAAGGGACCAATTATGATACTGAACACCATATTTGGGAAGACAAATCTATTACATAAAGGAATGTAATTAATTTTAAGGAACAGAGAATTAAAAGCTTAGAGTTGAATGTAAAACAATACAAAGCTGAAACTGAAAAAATACTTGTCTTCAGAATTTGTGCTTGGGATATCAGGTAACTAGTGAATTTGGAGTTGCACTAGTACTGATGTTTCATTATCAGCAGGAAATATCAAAGGCAATGCAAGGATACCAAAATGACTTAGAACCATTTTATTACAAAGCCATGAAGCAAACCTGCATGGTACAGTTCCATACACTTTAGGAAACATTTAGTATTAAAATGCTGAAGTTGTGAACCGGATGTTTTGTGAGGATTTAGTTTCAATCTTCCCTAAGAATGTTAAACAACAACAAATAAAAAAAAGCTTTATTTCATGCAGGTAAGTAAAATATCAGCTTTCAGCCTGCAACTGAAATGAACAGGGCTCCTTGTGTGTTTTCATCTGGTTTGCTTGAGCATATTTTAATCACTGAGCTCTGTATATAGCTAGTTAAGAGTGGCTGTTTATTGGCAGCAACTCTGGATTTTAATGAAAGTAGGATGGCTGAGTTATCAGTTTGTGAGCTGCTGAACAACTGAAGATGCTGCTGATCTGCTGCTTTCTTGAGGAGTGATTGATGGCATTCAGGGGGTAAGGCCTGGATAACACTCCATGAGGAATCTGGAAATTGCTACAGTGTGCAGTAATCCTCTGGCTGGTATCTTGGACTCTTGCTTCTGCTGCATTTAAAGTGGAATCTGCTCCAGTTCCTACAGGACAGCAAGCCCAAAGAGGGCTGTCTGAAGAGAAAACTTCCTGAGTGTATCCCAAAGCAGGACACGTGCAGTCTCCTTGCTTGCAGTAGCATGAAAGTGGAGGAAGCAAAGCTGGAATGCTGCCTGCAGCCGACTTCTTCTCAATTTCAGATATTAGGAACAAATTCTAAGTAGAGCTTTACTGCAAACAGAATTAATGACTTCATGGTTCTAAGAGTTCCTGCTTCATTGCTGTCACACATGTTTTTACAGCCATCCTTTTGTGTAACTAGTACACAGCTCCATGCTTCTGCCTCAGCTCTCCAAGCATTTCCAAGTGCTGTGAAAAAAACAACACTAGTTAACAGACAACTGACAAATGGGAGGAGAATAAAAATGGAAAAAAGAAAAACTGAGTTCAGGGCAAATGAGACAAAAAAAAAAAAGGCAGAAAGGGAATTGAAGGTCAGATAGGGAAGACCACAAATTAATAAAATGTCCAGGGAAATGCTGATGAGAACAGTCTCTCCAATTGGAGTTATATGAATTAAAACAGGCTTCCATACCCTCTACCAAGAGCTAATCAGTTACTGCAAAAAACAATAATTTAGGAAGCCCATTTGACCAGAAAAGGTCAAATATATAACCCTTGAAATCCTTTCTTGTTCCTCCTGTTTCCTTCTGTTTGGGTCTGAAACCATTCTGGCAAAGACTGGGGAATTTGCCCACACTCTGAGTTGCTTAATCCTTGGCAAGCTCTGTGGAATACTAAGCACTGTGGGACTTAGCAGTCCAGATTTGAACGTGTACAGTGTTTGCACCTCAGCTAAGGAGTGATGTAGGTTTGCTCTGTAGCTAAAGAGGAGCTCTAGGCTAAGCTGAGATTTAACTGACCTGCCGTAGACCTTGACCTCAGACTTAGATCAACTGTACTTTAGAAGACTGTGTTTTTCTCTCCTAATGAGAAAGTGAACGCAGCAGACTAACTTAAATATAGACCTGTAAAACTGGGACAGATGAATCTCACTGATGTGACATGCAGTTTTCAGCAAGACCTGGCTTGTTTGTGTTTGGCAGCAGCATCCTGAGCTGCATTGGGATGAAGCTGTCAGGCCAAGTGAGGTGATCCTTCTTTTCTCCTCAGCCCCAGTGAGGTCACACCTGGAGTGCTGAGTTCAGTTCTGGGCTCCCCAGCAAAAGAGACCTGGACACAATGGAGCAAAATCAGTGCAGGGCTACAAAGATTATTTAGGGACTGGATCATCTTCCATATGAAGAAGGGTCAAAAGAGCTGGGACTGTTCAGCCTGGAGAAGAGATGGCTCAGGAAAATCTTATCAATCTTATCTTCCTCCCTTGTGGGAGGGAATGAAGAGGAGGGATCCAGGCTCTTTTCAGTGGTGCCCAATGACAGGACAAGAGGCAAAGGGCACAAAACACATGAGATTCCATCTGAACACAAGGATACACTTTTTTTACTGTGAGGATGGTCAGACATTGAAACAGTGTGCCTGGAGAGGTTGTGGGGTCTCTATCTGTGGAGTTATTCAAACCTGGGCAACCAGCTCAAGGTGGCCCTGCTTGAGCAGCAGAACTTGACTAGATGATCTCAAGAGGTCCCTAACAACTACAATAGTTCTGTGGCTTCTGTGTTTATCCAGTTTTAGGGACCCTGGTACCAAAAAATAATAGACATGGAGCTGCTAGAGGAGGTCCAGAGAAGTACCACAAAAAATGGTTAGAGCTGCAACAACTCTCCCATGAAGAAAGGCTGAGAGAGTTGGAGTTGTTCAGCCTGGAGAAGAGAAGTCTCTGGAGACTTCTCTTGATGCCAGTCAAGGCTCTTTTGCACCTCTGCACTGAGACTTTTATAGAATTTGAAGATGTACAAGTATTAACCTCCATTCCAATTGGAAATGAGGCACAAAAACGTGACCAATTGCTCATTGGAGTTGAGTTTCATTTAGTTCTTTAAGAACTAGATCTCTGTTATGTAAACTGTAGTTTGCATATGCAAATTACTCGTGGGAAATTTAATGACAAAAAGGTTTTACTCTGGAACATTGACAACATTCTGGAGTCTTGGGATAGTACTGGATTTAAGGAGTGGTCTCACTGAATGCTCCAAGCACCTTACAGAAGGGGTTCAGCTCTGCATCTGGTTAACAGACAAATATAGAAGCTTTCAGAAAATAATTGGACCCATGAGTCAGACAATACCTAACTTCCCAGCCTCACTGATCTGAAGCAGCCACTTCATATTTGCCAAGGGAGCCACGACCACTAGTCATCTATGTGCAGGACACAGGAATGGTCAGTGATTAATATGGAAAATGGTGAAATAAAGCAGATTTATTTGAAGTGCTAGAAAGCTCTTGAGTGGCCACAGCAAAGATGTCATTCTGTTGCAAACATTATTCAATAGCATTTTGCTGGAGGACAATTCCATATTATGACCTTGGGAAGAAAGAAGTTTTTATTTCAGTTTTTTGTCCTCGTGTGTCTAATATTCTATCTCACATCCCAAGAGCAGATGATGGAAGGCCTGTTCCTGTGTCCAGATCTTGTATGTTTAACTGCACACCTCTACAATTTAGATTTAACACAGTAGACAACAGGTCAAATATAAATAAACATATCTCCCTTCTGCTCTGCTTCATACCAGCTAAAGACCAGTGCATTTTCCCTAGCTCTGGGTGCAGAAAATCACACAAAGTGCCAAGAAGCCTTTTGTTTGAAGGGAACCTTTCTTGTGTAGGACACTGCTGAACAAATAAACTAGGCAGCCGAGGGAATTAGCAGGAATGAAGAGCATTAGTTCCTCGGAGAAAATAACATCCAAAAAGCTCTTGGTATCCATCAGTCAGAATTCCTTTGGTGCTAGACAAAAGCTGCAGTGGAAATTGCTGTGTTGTAACTTCACATGGTCCCATGCTGAACTATTTACTTGCAATGCTGGGCTTCCCACACATTTTGCAGACGAGTCTCCTCAACAAGGAAGGAAAGTAAATGAGAAATTAAGAATAACTTAAATAATATTTAAGCAAAACACTTAGCCACACATTTAACTTTTAACTTAAGAGCACTCCCATGGAAGTCAATGGGGTTACTTACCTACTGAAATTAAATCATGTGGTTAATTGGTCCTCTGGATCAGGATTTTAAAAGTCTGAGTGGCTATTACTTAAAAAAACAGATACAGTACAACAGGGCAAGGGAAGGAGAAAAATCTGCTTTCCATCCTCTGTTTTCAAGTGTGCTGACAAAGGCGTGGTGAGGTCTAGCAGTAGGAAGTTAGAGCTGGAAAAATCCAGCCTTGAAGTAAGACATTTCCTCATAGCTACGAGGAAAATACTGAGACAGCATATGAGAAGGAAGTGAATTTACCCTCACAGAGGGTTCTTAGAATGACATTAAATACATTAAAAGAAACAGGGGATTAATCCAGATTCTGGCTGTAAATTCAATGACTTGAAAAGGAAATTTCAGTAGTTCCTGAAGGAGAGACCCCTACACTAGTTTATTGCTATGTACTGGTCCAGGTCCAGCCTCCAGTTTAACAGATTCCTAAAGAAGTGATTAGATGACAAGTTATTTTATATTGTCCTGCTTTTTGTATTTCTTGTAAACATCTGCTACTTTTGGAAGCAGTACTGGGCGAGACATATTTTTTCTTTAACCTGGTACAGTGTATTTGGTTTGATGTTGTATGAATACACACCTTGGGAGAGGAGTGGGCTGACTGGCATTCCCAGTGTTTTCAGGCACTAAAGCTTGCCAGCCTGACTTCTGCTCAGCACCTTTGTCACAAATATGACTGGAAATGACATTGATTTAAATGTTTCCAGGCTGCCCAGCCATCCTGAGCTTCTCCAGGAGCTGTGGAGGGAGCAGCTCCAGGGCTGTGCAGCCACCCATGGGGCAGGGGCTGCAGTGGAGCCAGGGGCACCCAGGAACCTCCCGACTGGGCAGGTCCCAGCAGCTGGGCTAGCAAGAAGGGAAGGGACCTCTGCTCCTCCTCCTTTCCACTGCACATGCTTTCTGATCTCCCAAGGAAAAAAATCCATGCTGTTTCAGTGCTGGCACATCTGGACAAAACTTGCCTACCCTGTGATTAAATTGGAGCAGATGATCTCATTCAATTGTTCTGGCCCCAAACACTACAAAGTCTTGTCTGGGTCAGGACCCATCAAAGCTCATCTGAGACCCTCAGAATGCTTCTATTGACTTCACCCTGCACGAACAAGACTGCAGCTCAATCTACAGCCTCTGAGGCAGTGAGAGTCCAAAATAAGGCAGCTCAGCTTGCAGCAAATACATTTACCTGTGTCCACAAGCAGAGCTGTTCAGAAAGGACTAGGAATAGCATCTTCACAGAGATAGCTTCAGGACATATTCTTCACAGCTTTCCCTAAGAAGGGTCTGTTGAAGCAAAAAGTTTTTCAAGTTACTCACAGGAAAAAAGTTTAGTATGGGCTATAGGGGCCCTGCAGGATTCAGCCACTGGAGAAAAGCTTTGACTGTCCTTTGCCCATTTCCCCAGACAAAACTGGGATCAACCCACATCATTTACATGAGTATTGACTGGCTTTTAAATGAGAAAAGAATCATGCTCTGGGCCAGAAGCACAGCTGGTGTAACTATAAGGATCTTGTTCATAGCAATAATATTTTTCTGCAGTTTGAAGCCAGAGCTCCTGTAAGTTCCAGTGTGACAGCCTTTGGCTTTAGACCCAAGACATAACAGAGTGATGGGAGCTGCACATGAGCCAGGGTGTGCCCAGGGGGACAAGAAGGCCAAGGGCATCCTGGCCTGGATCAGGAACAGGGTGGGCAGCAGGAGTAGGGCAGGGATGGTGCCCCTGGACTGGGCTCTGGGGAGGCTGCAGCTTGAGCACTGGAGTCAGTTTTGGGCACCACAGCACCAGAAGGACACTGAGGGTCTGGAGCAGGTCCAGAGAAGGGCAACAGAGCTGGCGAGGGATGTGGCAAGCCTCGTTAGTCTGAAGGAGACTGAGAGGAGAGCTCATTGCTCTTCATCTCCCTGACAAGAGGGTGCAGCCAGGCTGGGGTTG
The DNA here is from genome assembly GCA_013401355.1 of Ceyx cyanopectus. Classification (NCBI taxonomy): domain Eukaryota; kingdom Metazoa; phylum Chordata; class Aves; order Coraciiformes; family Alcedinidae; genus Ceyx; species Ceyx cyanopectus. The sequence goes on along the minus strand of VYZU01062455.1, from coordinate 55,901 downwards.
GGCTCTTCTCACAAGTTACTAATTACAGAAGGAGATTAAATGGTCTCGAGTTGTATCAGGGGAGGTTTAGGTTGGATATTGGGAAGAAATTCTTTCCTGAGAGAGTTCTTGGGCACTGGCACAGGCTGCCCAGGGAGGGGGTGGAGTCACCATCCCCGGGGAGTTTCAAAATGAGTAACTGTGGCACTGGACGCTGTGGGCTGGTGAAGAGATGTTGGGCTGAAGGTTGGACTTGATGATCCTGCAGGTCCTTTCCAACCATAATTCTATGATTCTGTATTTGGGCTCAAGCACAAATCTGAGCCCAGAACTGACAAGTACTGAGGTACCCAGGGTTGCATGCTGGACCCACCTGCCCTGGCACTAGCACCAGCCAAAGGTGCAGCACCTCCAATCACTTGAAGGGTTGGGGCTCTGTGTGGAGCAGATGTTGTCTTTTCCTGAAGAGTTGCAGCTTGGGCACATAGAGTTGTAAAGCAGCTTTCCTCTATGTCAGAGGTACTAAAACCAATTAGAAGTGGTACATTTGCCTGTTAATAAGAAATAAACTGCCACAGGAAATTTTCTTGGTAAAATAACTATCCAGCAAGCAGATGCTGCCTCTGCTATGTATTTGAGATATGTAGTAGCTTTCTCCAAACTGCAAAACCCATGACTGCTGTTTCAAAACACCCTGGGAAGGGGAGCTGAATCCCCCTTTTAATTGTGAAATGATAGGCACAGTTTCATGCATTTAGGGGAAGATAAAATATTTCTTCATTGCTTCTTGCCTTTCTCCTGATCCCTGCCTCTTCCATCCCTCCTTTCCCCCTCACTACTCAAAGCAAAATTTGAGTTGGGAGAGCAGTTTATCAGGAATACATTATAAAAGGATTTTCCCATGGAGTTTCATCAAAACCAGATATTGATCAGAGGCCGGGGGGAACAGGCTTTTTCAGGAAAAGCTTTGACAGGAGAAATGGAGCATATGATACAGGAGTGTGGAGAGAAATGCTGGACCATTGCCATGGGGGCTGGCAGCTGAGGAGAGAGCAGAACAGTGTTGGGTAGCACAAAGAAATAAAAGTAGTAAAAAAATCAGCCTAAATATAAAGGGAAATACCCTAGTACTGTTGGACTGGAAAAAAGTCCAAAGGGAGACACTGGACAAATGAGTGGAAATGTTTCCTGGGCAAGAACTCTTCACCAACAGTGAGACTGGGTGTGTGTCTGTCAGCTCAAACACCATCAGCAGAGACACAGAACTGGTTAGTCATGAGCTAGTAACTTCCACATGGCAACTCTGGGAGGCTGCATCTTTGACACTGCCCATTATAAACCTCCTGTGAAGGAGTGAGGTACCCAAGAGAGATGTTTAGCACACAGACCAAAGAGGTGGGAGCTACAGCTTTCATCTATTTCAATACCACGTCCTTCCTGGTTGTCTTATTTGCTCCCTTAGTTGCTGATTTTCCTCTGGAGACTTTGAAATCAAGGGAGGGATCTCAGTTATCTAGATCAGCATCAAACCAGATGTTGGAAACCCTCGAGCAAGCTTCTCCCAGGAACTGTGGTCAGCAGCATAGACAGCTCTGCCCTCCTCATCCCATCAGACCTGAAAGCTCCTTGGTGCTACCTCCCTGCCTGCTATTACAAGTCAGGACAGATAAGCTTCAGTCTGACAGCTCTGAGCTGTGATTGAAAGAGAACTGGATCCTCGTAGAGCTATCTGCATTTTCAGATTGAGAAGGATTATTTTCACTGTAGAGGAGGCTGCTGGGGCAATGTGTCAGCTAGCAGAGCTCTCTTCACTGTCAGTTTGTGGGTCCAGGCTGTCCACTGTTCCCCATCACCATAAGACACCAGTGTGCCTGCACAGTCAGAGGACTGGCATCTAAGCTATGTGCCTGAATGCAAGCTAAAGCACATCTGGGGAGCCATGGAGTGATCCTCACCACAAAAACTTTCACTAGTTGGGTGATGAGCCCATGGAGATGAGGAACAGCTGTAGGAGCTGCACAGGATCTCATCTGCAGTTTGAGTGTAAGAGCCACAGCTCCAGAGGGAGTTGTCAGGGGTTCCAGGGGAGTTGTTGTTTTGCTGGCCACTGTTGTGCACTGTCAAGTAAATGGGCTCCTGTCCCCTCCTGCCTCAGTGACATCCCTCCCTGAAAGGGCTTGACTGTCTCCTTAGCTGTCTCTGTCTGAGGCAGGAGGAGCACAAGAGGTTGAGGGTAAACACAAGGAAAAACGTTCACAGTGAGGGTGCCAGAGCCTGGCACAGGCTGCTCAGGGGGATTGTGGAGTTTCCTGCTCTGGAGACATTCCAACCTCACCTGGATCTGTTCCTGGGTGACCTGGTCTAGGTGACCCTGCCAGAGCAGGGGGGTTGGACTAGATAATCTTTCTAGGTCCCTTCCAACCTCTAACAATCTATGATTCTATGATAGAGAAAGAGTCTTAGGAAACCTAGTGGAAAGCAGTTATGTGGCCAGTACATTTACTTCTGTAGGGTTTACATTCTTAAATGTCTTGAGTGCATTTGAACTAGACTAACATTTAAAGTTTAGGTTTCTTTTCTTCAAGATCAAGTAATATTGAATTAAGATTCACTGTACAGAGTTACAGCATATAGTTTCCTGATAGTGATGCAGATCCTGCCATTAAAGTGAATAATACCCATAATAGTTCTCACTCGCCCCCTAACAAAGGAATTTGATGCTGGATCACCTCCTGTTATTTCATGAGCTGGGGATTTTCACTACATCTGAGGAAACAAACCAGACAGGGATCACTTATTCTGCAAAGCATACTTTGAAATGTTTGTCTGGCACCTCTGAACCGTTTTTTTCACTGCCATTATATCAAAATATGGTTTCATACTTAATAAACATCAGTGTAAGGCTTTGTATTCTTGTGTAAAGAGCAGCAAACTCAAAGTCCTTGTCAAAACAAGTAGGTTAATCTTGACTGATCAGCTGAACTCTTTCTATTAATAGCCAAGGTGGCATCATTATTCCATTAAGCTTTGTGTGGAATATTGGGGACAGGTATATGTATCCATATATAAAAGGTTAAACCAGATGAACCTTTCAAAATGATAATACAATGATTGCCATTTGTGTTTCTTCAGCCTGGGAAGGAGTATCCTGCTCGGTGGAATGAAACAGGACACATGAAAATGGGATCTATTTCAGAAAACTTGGTTATTTTTTGTTCTTCAAGAGTATGGGTGCTTTGTTATGGCTTGGTTAAGTGGAGTCTGATGTGGCTCTTGTGGAATATGAGCATATCTGCAGTCAGATATGTGCATTGCTCACCTTACATCAAGTATTTCTCAGTTTGTTTATTTGTGCTATTTGGTTCTTTTGTTGTTGTTGATGATGATGATGGTTGGACACAGTGATCATAGAGGTCTTTTCCAAGTGAATTCTGTGATCACTTGGGAGCTCACACTGTTGCTGTTCACTGTTTCCTCCATCCATAACATGAATTGTTTAACCCAGCAGTGCCACTTGTAAAGAAAATAAGTCAGTGCTCAGGTATCCACTGGTAACATTTGCATTTAATTTTCCTTTTTTTGTGCCTGTTTCCTCTCCACCTCTAACGGGTAAGAATTCATCCTTGGCTCCAAGAGGGAGCTTCACTTTACATGTACATAGTTTCTCTAAGTATTTCTCTAAGAAAACTCTTCTCTAGCATCAGTTTCTCCCTCTCAGCTCTCCAAGGAAAATGTTTCCAACTCTGAATCTTTAGCCTGACAAACCCAAATCCAACAAAACCTTTCACTGAGAGAAAAGGCCTGGGACTGATGTTAAGGTTTTGATTTTGAGCCACCAGTTGAGCAACAAACTGCAGCTGAGAACTGCTGTCTATGCCCTGCTGAAACCAGACAGGTAAGAAACTAGGACAAGCATCCCAAGGTCCCAAGTATCTGAGATCTAGATAAGAGCTGTGTAAGCCACCCAGAGTACAGGGGCATAAGAGAAAAACCTGCATGCCCCCAAAATATTAACAAATCACTGAAATATTTTCTCACGTTAGGAACGTGGAAACATCAAATGNTTCACTAGTTGGGTGATGAGCCCATGGAGATGAGGAACAGCTGTAGGAGCTGCACAGGATCTCATCTGCAGTTTGAGTGTAAGAGCCACAGCTCCAGAGGGAGTTGTCAGGGGTTCCAGGGGAGTTGTTGTTTTGCTGGCCACTGTTGTGCACTGTCAAGTAAATGGGCTCCTGTCCCCTCCTGCCTCAGTGACATCCCTCCCTGAAAGGGCTTGACTGTCTCCTTAGCTGTCTCTGTCTGAGGCAGGAGGAGCACAAGAGGTTGAGGGTAAACACAAGGAAAAACGTTCACAGTGAGGGTGCCAGAGCCTGGCACAGGCTGCTCAGGGGGATTGTGGAGTTTCCTGCTCTGGAGACATTCCAACCTCACCTGGATCTGTTCCTGGGTGACCTGGTCTAGGTGACCCTGCCAGAGCAGGGGGGTTGGACTAGATAATCTTTCTAGGTCCCTTCCAACCTCTAACAATCTATGATTCTATGATAGAGAAAGAGTCTTAGGAAACCTAGTGGAAAGCAGTTATGTGGCCAGTACATTTACTTCTGTAGGGTTTACATTCTTAAATGTCTTGAGTGCATTTGAACTAGACTAACATTTAAAGTTTAGGTTTCTTTTCTTCAAGATCAAGTAATATTGAATTAAGATTCACTGTACAGAGTTACAGCATATAGTTTCCTGATAGTGATGCAGATCCTGCCATTAAAGTGAATAATACCCATAATAGTTCTCACTCGCCCCCTAACAAAGGAATTTGATGCTGGATCACCTCCTGTTATTTCATGAGCTGGGGATTTTCACTACATCTGAGGAAACAAACCAGACAGGGATCACTTATTCTGCAAAGCATACTTTGAAATGTTTGTCTGGCACCTCTGAACCGTTTTTTTCACTGCCATTATATCAAAATATGGTTTCATACTTAATAAACATCAGTGTAAGGCTTTGTATTCTTGTGTAAAGAGCAGCAAACTCAAAGTCCTTGTCAAAACAAGTAGGTTAATCTTGACTGATCAGCTGAACTCTTTCTATTAATAGCCAAGGTGGCATCATTATTCCATTAAGCTTTGTGTGGAATATTGGGGACAGGTATATGTATCCATATATAAAAGGTTAAACCAGATGAACCTTTCAAAATGATAATACAATGATTGCCATTTGTGTTTCTTCAGCCTGGGAAGGAGTATCCTGCTCGGTGGAATGAAACAGGACACATGAAAATGGGATCTATTTCAGAAAACTTGGTTATTTTTTGTTCTTCAAGAGTATGGGTGCTTTGTTATGGCTTGGTTAAGTGGAGTCTGATGTGGCTCTTGTGGAATATGAGCATATCTGCAGTCAGATATGTGCATTGCTCACCTTACATCAAGTATTTCTCAGTTTGTTTATTTGTGCTATTTGGTTCTTTTGTTGTTGTTGATGATGATGATGGTTGGACACAGTGATCATAGAGGTCTTTTCCAAGTGAATTCTGTGATCACTTGGGAGCTCACACTGTTGCTGTTCACTGTTTCCTCCATCCATAACATGAATTGTTTAACCCAGCAGTGCCACTTGTAAAGAAAATAAGTCAGTGCTCAGGTATCCACTGGTAACATTTGCATTTAATTTTCCTTTTTTTGTGCCTGTTTCCTCTCCACCTCTAACGGGTAAGAATTCATCCTTGGCTCCAAGAGGGAGCTTCACTTTACATGTACATAGTTTCTCTAAGTATTTCTCTAAGAAAACTCTTCTCTAGCATCAGTTTCTCCCTCTCAGCTCTCCAAGGAAAATGTTTCCAACTCTGAATCTTTAGCCTGACAAACCCAAATCCAACAAAACCTTTCACTGAGAGAAAAGGCCTGGGACTGATGTTAAGGTTTTGATTTTGAGCCACCAGTTGAGCAACAAACTGCAGCTGAGAACTGCTGTCTATGCCCTGCTGAAACCAGACAGGTAAGAAACTAGGACAAGCATCCCAAGGTCCCAAGTATCTGAGATCTAGATAAGAGCTGTGTAAGCCACCCAGAGTACAGGGGCATAAGAGAAAAACCTGTATTTTAGCCTGCATGCCCCCAAAATATTAACAAATCACTGCAATATTTTCTCACGTTAGGAACGTGGAAACATCAAATGGACAAATAATCCCCATCCTCCCAACAACTGTTATAATACTGGGAAGCTATAGGGCACTCAGATCTCACTGTTTCCATTAAATCATGTAATAATCTTTGCCACAGTACTTTGTTGCCATCTCATGGCATCTATACTTTCCTTTTAGTAGTATCATCATTTCTTGCAATGTTTTCTTACAGGTGTAAATTTCCATGACTTGAGACCATGAGGAGATTAGATCCATCCTATAATTTATAGGAGCATTAATAAGAAAAAAAATCTTCATCTACCTTAAACGTTTTATTTTTAAAGAGCTGCATATGTAAGAGCACAGTGGGTTAATAAGAAATGATAACAAAACACCATGCTCTATAAAACACAGCAGCATTAGCAATAGCAGTTGTTTTCATGGTCAGATTGTGTCCAGAACCCACTTCCAGTTTTCTTGAAGAAGAAAAGGTTTTAGAAATGAAGGATATGTGCTTCATTCTGCAGCATGTTCAGAGGTATGAGCATGTTCAGATGAAGTGCTGGCTTAGACGTTTTCAGTGTTCAGATGTAAAATATTATTTTTTTTAAAAATTATTTACATTTGCTGATAGCTATTGTCTTTATTTGGTCCTTAATTTTACTTAGGGAATTCTCTTTGCATTCCTTTCAGCTAAAGGAAGAGCCTCTTTCCTGTTCTAGCTTCAGAGCTAATAGATGATATTGCTTTGTTTTGTTCAGAGGAATGACTATAGAGACAATTTCACAGAAACTTCCTCATCAAAATGCTTTTACTCCTGTCCCAAAGCCTTGAGCAGCCAGTATGAGTTTCTCTTCTATACCAGGAGAATCTTCTCATGTAACCCAATCAGAAGGATGCTCTCCTGGCAATCTACTAACATGATTTAAGGCTGAGATAGTCACATAAAGTGCTCACTTATCTTTCACATATCTTGTCTTATAACTGTCATCAGAGCAAGGAGCATCTTAGANCACATGAAAATGGGATCTATTTCAGAAAACTTGGTTATTTTTTGTTCTTCAAGAGTATGGGTGCTTTGTTATGGCTTGGTTAAGTGGAGTCTGATGTGGCTCTTGTGGAATATGAGCATATCTGCAGTCAGATATGTGCATTGCTCACCTTACATCAAGTATTTCTCAGTTTGTTTATTTGTGCTATTTGGTTCTTTTGTTGTTGTTGATGATGATGATGGTTGGACACAGTGATCATAGAGGTCTTTTCCAAGTGAATTCTGTGATCACTTGGGAGCTCACACTGTTGCTGTTCACTGTTTCCTCCATCCATAACATGAATTGTTTAACCCAGCAGTGCCACTTGTAAAGAAAATAAGTCAGTGCTCAGGTATCCACTGGTAACATTTGCATTTAATTTTCCTTTTTTTGTGCCTGTTTCCTCTCCACCTCTAACGGGTAAGAATTCATCCTTGGCTCCAAGAGGGAGCTTCACTTTACATGTACATAGTTTCTCTAAGTATTTCTCTAAGAAAACTCTTCTCTAGCATCAGTTTCTCCCTCTCAGCTCTCCAAGGAAAATGTTTCCAACTCTGAATCTTTAGCCTGACAAACCCAAATCCAACAAAACCTTTCACTGAGAGAAAAGGCCTGGGACTGATGTTAAGGTTTTGATTTTGAGCCACCAGTTGAGCAACAAACTGCAGCTGAGAACTGCTGTCTATGCCCTGCTGAAACCAGACAGGTAAGAAACTAGGACAAGCATCCCAAGGTCCCAAGTATCTGAGATCTAGATAAGAGCTGTGTAAGCCACCCAGAGTACAGGGGCATAAGAGAAAAACCTGTATTTTAGCCTGCATGCCCCCAAAATATTAACAAATCACTGCAATATTTTCTCACGTTAGGAACGTGGAAACATCAAATGGACAAATAATCCCCATCCTCCCAACAACTGTTATAATACTGGGAAGCTATAGGGCACTCAGATCTCACTGTTTCCATTAAATCATGTAATAATCTTTGCCACAGTACTTTGTTGCCATCTCATGGCATCTATACTTTCCTTTTAGTAGTATCATCATTTCTTGCAATGTTTTCTTACAGGTGTAAATTTCCATGACTTGAGACCATGAGGAGATTAGATCCATCCTATAATTTATAGGAGCATTAATAAGAAAAAAAATCTTCATCTACCTTAAACGTTTTATTTTTAAAGAGCTGCATATGTAAGAGCACAGTGGGTTAATAAGAAATGATAACAAAACACCATGCTCTATAAAACACAGCAGCATTAGCAATAGCAGTTGTTTTCATGGTCAGATTGTGTCCAGAACCCACTTCCAGTTTTCTTGAAGAAGAAAAGGTTTTAGAAATGAAGGATATGTGCTTCATTCTGCAGCATGTTCAGAGGTATGAGCATGTTCAGATGAAGTGCTGGCTTAGACGTTTTCAGTGTTCAGATGTAAAATATTATTTTTTTTAAAAATTATTTACATTTGCTGATAGCTATTGTCTTTATTTGGTCCTTAATTTTACTTAGGGAATTCTCTTTGCATTCCTTTCAGCTAAAGGAAGAGCCTCTTTCCTGTTCTAGCTTCAGAGCTAATAGATGATATTGCTTTGTTTTGTTCAGAGGAATGACTATAGAGACAATTTCACAGAAACTTCCTCATCAAAATGCTTTTACTCCTGTCCCAAAGCCTTGAGCAGCCAGTATGAGTTTCTCTTCTATACCAGGAGAATCTTCTCATGTAACCCAATCAGAAGGATGCTCTCCTGGCAATCTACTAACATGATTTAAGGCTGAGATAGTCACATAAAGTGCTCACTTATCTTTCACATATCTTGTCTTATAACTGTCATCAGAGCAAGGAGCATCTTAGAGAATAAAGACTTATAATCTACTTATTTCAACACTGGTAGATATTAAAGAGAATGTATATCAACAGTCTCCTGGGTGGGAGCAGCCAAGCAGTTGCATTCACTCTATTATCTGCACTCAAAGCAGTTGCTGCTGAGCATAAATTTCAATGTTTGGACTTACTGCAGAAATAGAAACAGGATTTTTCATGTTGTGGACAAAACAGAAAAAAAAATACATTTTTTCAACAACTTGCATCATTTATCCTCATCACTGAAAAGTTCACTTACATGTGGACATTTGCCAGCAATACCAAGTCTAGATCCTTAGCACATCATTTTTCTATTTCTTCCTTTTCAGCTGGGTCCTCTAAGGTCCTGCCCCTCCATTTCTTATTCATCGTGTTCCTGGTAGCTCCAGTTCCAAGAAACTGATGGTAAAATGAAAGAGATTTACCACAGGCTGTCGTGTTTTAACCCCAGCTCCCATTTGGTGATTCATTGAAAACCCTATTTGCATATGCAGCTGGTTATGTGGCTGTGTTTGCCACTGCAGATGTTGCAAGATGTCCTCATAGCTCAGCCAATCAAACCCTTGCCTCAAATATTCCCTATAAATCAGATTGAAGTTTCACTGACAAGATGATTCCCACTGAGAGCTCCAGCTAATCCCTCCAAGCCAAAGGAGGCTGTGTTGATCTGGTCTGCATGACAAAGATGGGACTGCCTGAGGAGGGAGACTTCCCTGGAGAAGTCTACCTTTCCTAGCCCTTAGAAAGTGCCTTGAGTCAAGATGGTGTGGAATGGTATAGGACTGCCACTGGGTGATTGTGCCACGCTCCCTCCCGTGCAGCAGGCTGACCTCACAAGTGATGAGATCAAATGCCACTCTCCAGGTAAAGATCTCCTCCTTGCCTAGCTCTTTTGGTTTCTTTCCCTGCACAACGTGTTTTCTTCACCACCCTGGCTCTAAATGCTTTCGTCTTGCACTGCAGTGGCTGCATATAAAACAGTAAGGCAGATGTTTCCTATTCCTCAGCTCCTTATACAGTGTATTATGATGCATTTTGTTTGCATTGAATCCTACACCAGCAAAACACCAAGCACAATAAATCTGAGTAAGGACTACTGGAATTTATCCCACCAGTGAGTGCCTGCTAAAAGCAAGTTCCTCAGAGGCATTCACACTGTTGTCCAGTTTCTTCTTCTCTCTTCTTCAGGCGACCCAGAGTATTTGCAGAGCCCTGGCCTGCTCTGCTTTCCCTGGAGCACTGGTTGTAATGCAGCAGTAACTGCTGAGTATATCCAGCTCATACTCAATTTTAGCTTCTTCCAGGTTAGTCAGGACAGGAAAACTTACACTGCCTAACTTGTGAGAAATGAAGGCATCTCTACTTATTGTCACATTTTCCATAGCTGCAGGTTTCAGCCTGCCTGCTTCACCGCTTTCTTCATCGTGTTTTCTAAATGTACTCACTTTCGGTCTGTTTGGATCATGGAAGAAGCATGTTTTGGCTGAAAACTCTTAAACTCTTTTCCCAAAAAGAAAAATCTGCTTTTCCGTTTATTTTTTTTTCAGCGTATATCTCTTTAATTAGAGCAACCTCAGGGAAGTCAGAAGGGAGTTTAATCCTAATGCCTCTCTAACCTGTTGTACAAAGGAAGTATTTAGAGACTGAAAGTACCCATTGCCATGCTCGGGCTTAGATTTTGGTGTACTGAGCAAAGAACATTGCCAGTCCACTGTCTGGGGAACCTCCTGCTGGAGGAAATCATCTGAAGCCAAAGGGTTGCCCAGAAGCAGCACCTGCAGGTGTTTGCTGAGGTGAGGCTCACTTGCTGACAGACAACCCACTTTCTTAGGAGAAATAGTCCTCCTGCCCACTGAAGGATCCTTAAAACATTAGAAGTAAGGTCAGTCCTTGGATGGGTTGGGTGGGGTTTTCAGTGAGAAAAGCAAAGGCAGCCCCACAGACAAACTTGGAGGGAAGATCGTGGCTCCCATCCCACAGGAGCACCTGATCTCAAGCAGCAGCCTCCCAAAGAAGCCTGAGTTCATAGTATCAGAGAATGGTGGGGGTTGGAAGGGAGCTCTGGAGATCATGGAGTCCAGCCCCCTGCCAGAGCAGGGTCACCCAGGGCAGCCCACACAGGAACAGATCCAGGTGGGGCTGGAAAGTCTCCAGAGGAGGAGACTCCACAACCTAAATGATGCTACTCTTCAGTTTGGTACAAACTGAATGATGTTACTTCTGCAGAACTTTACTTCTTCTTTTTTTTTTTTTTTCCCCAGTCTCTTTTCAAGAATTTTGTTGGATTTTCTAGTTCCTTGTTATCCACCAAACACACATCAAAGCTGCTTGTTGTCAATTAGCTTTTTCTTCTGTGCATGCACACGGAAGTGAGCAGGATTGCTCTGCTGCTATCCCAAGCAGTCCTTGCAAAAACAGCCTCTACCATGTCAAAAGAACCAGTAAATCTCTGGCATAACAGAAAAGAATCAAAATGTCCCACCAAAAAAAAATGTTCAAGTGGTGTTCTTTTCCACACATGCTCAATAGTATTGCAGAAAATTCTTTAAACAACACCAGTGGAAAGAGAAACAGAGTTTAACGTTTCACTGTCTTACTCAGCAAAGTTTTCTGAGGAAAACAGATCAGCTGAAACAGTACACTTTGTTAGTTTTTCCATATTCTTTATTCAAATAAAGATATGTGAGCTACATATGTTCCTGTTTAATGGGAAGATTTTATTCCAAAGGCCTTTGATGTACATTAACTTGATATTTCTATTTATTAGTTATTGGAAAGAGTGACACATGGGGATAATGTTGAGTGTGTTGTAAGTCTGTGCAGCATTTAGTTTGCAGAGATTTAATCATAAAAGTAAGATCTGTGGAGGGAGGAAATCTCTTTTATTAGCCTCACTGCCATAGTTGGAAAAACAAAAAGGACACAACTAAAAGCTGGGCCCGTTTTTCCAATTAAGCCATTTGATTGAATAAAAAATAGCACCTTTCTTGGACCCTGAACCCACAAAAGCTACAGCAGCAGCAGCAGTGTGATGATACCAGAGATCACTCACTCGTGCAGACGTGGTCACTGAGCTATGAACCTCATGGGCTGCACCTTTCCCTCTGCCCAGAATACCAAATACTGTTGATTGCACTCACAGCTCGTGACTCTGGTGGGAAAGAAAAAGCTGCAATTGATGCCTTTCATGATCTTGGGCAGGTGAGATCCCATGGGGGAGGGTGGTGTGTGCAGAACGGCTGCAGCACAGCACACACAGCCAGGAGCAAACTCTCTGTTTCAGACCTCAAACAGAACAGAAATACAGCCCAACTCTGTGCTCCTTGGTGAAATACTGCTCAGGCTTATTGAAAGATGTAGGATTGAGTTTGAGTGACAGTTTAGCCTCCTCTTAGGGCAGAGGTTTGACATTCCTTTACCTACATAGTAATTGTATCATACCACCCCCGCTGAGCTGCTTCACAGCAAAGGAGAGACATCTTGTGACAAAAGGAAACCAGAAGTCATTTTGAATTAAGTGTGCCCCTCTCTGAGTCTCCAGATAAATTCCACAACATTTTTTTAGCCTATGCTTGCATACCACACCTTTTTCAAAGTCCTTCTGCCTCTCCTGCCTCGCCGTTTTTCCTTCATGTTCTCTCCACTGCTCTGCAGGCAGAAAATTCCACTAGAATTCCTTTTGTGTCTGGTCATTCCATAGATTAAATCAGAGCCCCTTGGTTTATTATTAGGTATCAACATGTCTCCGGACCCTTCCTATTTCAATTTCCACCCTTGAGGTTCCTTTGAGTCTTTTATAAAGCCAAAGCCCCATTTATTTAATTTTCTGAAGCTACCATCTGTGAATTGCTGCATCACCTGGTTTATCTCCAGATAAAGCACCAGTTTGGCATGCTGCTTTGTCTGTGCCAAGAAGAGCACAGAATGGCATGACTGGCTGCTCTCAGTGCACCAGGCTGAATATGTGCCTGGTCGTGCTGAGTCTTGGAGAGTTGCAGTGCTGAAGGTGCTGAGCTCTGGAGAGCTGCAGTGCTGAAGGAGCTGAGCCCTGGAGAGGTGCAGTGCTGAAGATGCTCTGGAAGGGCTGGAAGTGGCTCACTCCAGACTTGCAGCTCCCAACCCCTGGGCATTTTGGTAAATCACCCCTTTTGCTCTTTGTGCCTTCGTGAAGGTGCCATTCTCTCCACAGTTCTTCTCATATCCCACATGCTTCCCAGAATTGTAACCCAGATAACACCCTCCAGTGTCCTTCCTTGCCCCGTGATCCTGTGAGCAGCACAAGCTGTGGCTGGTTAGGACGTGCCCATGCCTGCTGGGCAGCTGACATGCATGTGTGAAGGGGTTGGGTAGCCACTTTTGGACCAAAGGCTGAGCTCTGTCTACATTCCCTCCAGGAACAGATGCTCCTCTGTCTCTTATTTCTCTACACAGATTAAATGGTTCAGGCAAATGTTGGGGAGCTGAACAACTCTGAGCCCCATGCCCTTCTGCTGAATCCCATTGAAAAGAGTGAAGTGCATTGCAAAGTTCTTGGGAAAAGAGGGACAGAAGGCACACAAATTGTCATAGGAACACACTGCAAAAGTCACCTAGGAACTCTTTTCTTAAGAAGTGAGGCTAAAAAACAAATAGCCTGGGTGGAGAAAGACATCAGGAAAGCTGGATGTGACTTCCCGATTCTGAGACTCAGCCTGTGCCTTGCCATAAATAACATTGCTGACAGGCACTTCGAAATTGCACAACAAATGGACCAGGCCTGCTCCATGGACAACAGTAAAACAGACCATAGAAGCATAGAAATCATAGTTGGGTTGGAAGGGAGTTCCAGAGCTCATCCAGTCCAATCCCTGCTGAGAGCAGGGACAGCTGCAACTAGAGCAGGTTGCTCAGAGCCTCCTCAAGCCCCACCTGGAATGTCTCCAGGGATGGGGCCTCAACCACCTCCCTGGGCAACCTGTGCCAGTGTCCACCACTCTGCTGGGAAAGAATTTATGCCTTAGTTCTCATCTCAATCCACTCCTTTCTCATTTCAAACCATTGCTCCTTGTCCTTTCACTCCAGGCCTTTGGAAACAGCCCCTCTCCAGGCTTTGGATCAGCTCCCTTCAGGCACTGGAAGGTGCTCTAAGGTCTCCCTAGAGCCTCCTCTTCTCCAGGCTGAACAATCCCAACTCCCTCAGCCTGTCCTGGGAGCAGAGCTGTTCCAGCCCCCTGAGCATCTCTATGGCTTCCTCTAGCCCCGCTCCACCAGCTACATGTCCCTCCTGTACTGAGGGCTCCAGAACTGGACACAGGGCTCCAGGAGAGCTCTGCCCAGAGCAGAGCAGAGCAGCAGAATCCCCTCTCTCCATCTGCTGGCCACACTGCTCCTGCTGCAGCCCAGGATGGATCGGCCTTCTACGCTGCAAGCACACACTTACCTATCTCCTCCCCTGCTTTTCTGCTCCTGCTGCCAGGTGCCTCCTCTTCTCCCTCCCCTTATACAACCAAGTGTAGAGAAGAGTATCTGCACTAGCAGGTTCTCCTGCGCTAAGGGGAAAATAGGTCCTCATGGTTCTTGTACCCCCAGGTCTCCTCATGACGAATAGAACTGACTTACCCAAGTGTGTCTGGGGCAGATGTCAGCACTGACAGCCCTTCATCCTCTACAGCCAGCTCTGGTGCTGCTCTGGGTCTGGTTCTTGTGGGTGGTTTAGTTCTGATACACCTAAAGCTTCGAGGTGGTGGAAATCCCTGTGCAAGCAAACAGCTACTTGCATATCTTTAAAGGACAGATAATAAAGTAATGAAGGCACAAACTGAATACATGGGTAAGTCTTGCAGAGAGCACTCTTGTGAGAAGCAAGTTTCACAGGGCATGGGCCCTTTGCAGCAATTTTAACAGAAACTAGAAATTTTCTGAGGTCTTTGTTATAATCCATCTTCCTGGCACCTCCTCCGTGATGAAGCTGTTTTGGCACAGGAATGTTGCCAATCTTCTGATATTCTGATTATCTGCCCTAACAGGAGCCTGGTTTCCTAGTTCACTGTTTCTTTGGCCTCCCTTGAGACTCTTTCTGGCATCTGTTTGCACATCATTATGTGAACACTGACTGCAAAAGTGTCTTTAATGTTTTCACAAGGCTCTACCTACCTTACCAAGCAAATGTGAATCTGTAAGAAAAACTTTTGTCGTTTTCACTGACCCTTTTTCCTTAGGATGAGCTTGAAAAGCACCTTGTGATATGCAGGAAAAAAACCTACTGATTTCCTTTCTCTTTTTTACCTCCTTACCTGACATACCTGCTGTGAGGCATTCCTGGCTTAGACTTCATTTACCTGCTCTTGCCCATTTAGAGTCCAGTGCTTGCTGATGTTAATGAGTGTAAAGAGAGAGGGAATGAGGCACCTCACAGAATTCACCTCTGAGTTCAACCACAAATACTAAAGGGATCTTCGATTCAGATTTTGTCAAGCAAATTTTGAAAAGAGCAAGTTAAACAAATTGGGATTTTGGAAACAAACTTCATGTATTTCAAGGACTATTTTTAATTAAGCTGAAAATTTGTGGCTACAGACTCCTTATTCCTAAAATAAAATCAAAGAGTGGTTGTGTGGGTTGATAGACAACATATTATTTAAAAAATTTATTTCATGATCTTCCCCTTCAAATTTAGCATCCCCTTAAGATTATCTACAACCCCCAGGGACCTGAAGAGCCCTCCCACCTGCCCATACAGTGCCATGATTTAGCTGGGCGTCGTGGTGTTGGGTCTTAGGCTGGATTTGATGATCAGAGGTCTGTTCCAGCCTCAATAATCCTGTGATTGTGATTGTGTGATTTGCAAGGCTGCTACAAGAAAAAAAGAGAGGCCAGGGACAGCCCAAATAGGAGGCAGGAGGAGCAGGTCTGGCGTGGGGAGCAGGAGCCAGAGCAGCAGAGAGGTTCCTCCTGTGCAACCAGAGGTTGGCAGGGACAGGGGTCTTGCCAGGGCTCCCTGAGAAGGCTGCCTCTGCCAAAACTGCTGCCTTGGGGCTGTAGCAGAAGCAGCACTGAATCTGTCCTGAGCTGGGGCCCAGCTGAGGGAGGCACCCAGGTTGCTGTCATTTTGCCAGGCAGATGCTCTGCCCCAGCAGCTCTCCACTTGGCTGCCTGCTTTTTTCCCTGGCGCAGGCAAGAGCTGCTCCACGGTGCCTTTGCCTTGCTCTGTCCAGTTGCTCTGTACCAACGTCCAGCCCCTCAGTGTGTGCAGAAAAACAATGTCCAATTGGGTGTCCAAACACCCATTTCTGCTCTCCCAAGTGGGCTCTGCAGCTTTTCTGCTGACCCAGCCCAATTTTAGAAGTATGCGCTACACCACACTGTCCTCGGAGGAAAACATGCCAGCTTTGTAAAGAAGAGAATTAAGAATTCATTGAAAACATACACCAGGAAGACTGTCCACTAAAACCTGCCTTCCCTCACTTAAGTACTGGCTCTACCTTTTGCTTTCAGCTCAAGAACAAGCAAACCACACAGCAAGGATTTGCCCAGAAAGAAACAACCAAGATCCCAAAGTGAAGTGTGCAGAAATACTAATGGGGTCATGCAGCAGATTGGACTTGCAGGATAACTCCCTTTCTGTGGCTGGAAATTTTACTCCTGGCAGCTGCTGCTAGCTGATCCCCTGTTCTGCCCTGTCCAAGAGGTGTGTTTATGTCTACACACATATCTGTCAAAGGGGAAAAAAAGAATGAAAATACTTTGTTCATGATGGGAAAATGTCCATCTCGTGTGCTTTAAAATGGAGAAATCTAGTGGCTTTTTCCTCGCAAAATAGAAAACCTTTAAAATGTAGATACATGTAAAGCAGATCCACTCCCAAAACCTGAAAAGAAATTAGTTAGATCTGTGGCATCTCAGCAGGCTGTGGAATTTACGAAAAACACATTCCTTGGATTCTAAAGCACTGGCCATCCTGCTGCTCTTTCAAATAATGTTGATTTTGCTGACTAGCATCTCTGAGAGCCAGCACAGTTGCCTAATTGTAAGTAAATAATCTCAGAACAAATCCATGTTTGACATGCTGTCATGCTAACATTTACTGTTTTGCAAAAGGGATTTGCTTCAAGGATATTGAAAAATTCCATTGGTGTTTAAGAAGAGTAGCAACTGTGACCTTCTATAAATTAAAATGTTTGACCTTGCTATATGATATAGACGATCCAAAGTGTTTCACATGTTCAGATCACTAAAGGCAGAAAACAAACCCTCCTTCTGAAGGTGCAGAATGAAGTTCACACAGAGATCCTCGAGGGCTGCAAAGGTTTCCAGGGGTCAGCTATGTAAAGCTGAGCCTCTGTGGCCCATGGGTAGTAGCTTCTTTGGGAATGTATAAGTTGATTTTAAAGGTCTATCCTTATAGATCATATTGCTAGGAAAGAACATGTGGGCCACATTCAAAAACACTATTTTAATGCTTAAGAAGGACACCAGTGGCACTGTGATGTCAAAGTTCAGGAGCTTCATGAGCCCTTGAGACCACCTACAACCTGTATATTCCTAGCACCCTGTGTGGTCAAGGGAAGAAGGAGTCATGGAGCCCAGGCTAAAAGCCTGGAGTGGACAGCCTGAGTGTGGCCCACCACTGCTCTTCTAAGACCCTGTCAGGGCAGACTGGGATCATACAGGGACCACAGGGACCAAGGTCCAGCCGCCCCACTGCTCATGCATGTAATGCCATAGTAATGGTGGCACCTAAGACAATTGCCTGTATCACAGAATCCTAGCAATGTCTGGGTTGAAGGGAGCTCCAGAGCTTATCCAGTCCAACTCCTGCTGAGAGCAGGGACATCTGCACCTAGAGCAGGTTTCTCAGAGCCTCCTCAAGCCCCACCTGGAATGTCTCCAGGGATGGGGCCTCAACCACCTCCCTGGGCAAGCTGTGCCAGTGTCCACCACTCTGCTGGGAAAGAACCATCTCTGTGGTCTCCTCTGGCCCTGTTCCATCAGCTCCATGTCCTTCCTATGCTGAGGGCTCCAGAGCTGGACACAGGGCTCCAGGGGAGCTCTGCTCAGAGCAGAGTAGAGCAGCAGAATCCCCTCTTCGCTTAGGTGAGACATCAGCTCCCTTTCTTTGTCAGTATAACCCTGACCTGGCACCCTGCCATAGCAGCAAGCTTTTTTTCACTGTAGTTCTTGTTTCCCACAGCTGTGGGCAGAACACAGCCTTTGTAGATGTGGTACTTCAGAGCATGGTCTAGTGACCATGAAAGTATTGGGTAGAAGGTTGGACTTGATGATCCTGGAGGTCTTTTCCAACCTTATGATTCTACTGTTCTAGCACAGCCTCTGTAAGGTCACCATGAGACCTGCTTGAAAGGGGATACAGAGCTCATGGCAGTTTCCAGTGGTGCAAAATGCAAACCAGTGAGTAGCCACCCCATCAAGGTGCTTCACCTTAGTCAGGCACAGCCCAAATCCTGAGCCTGATGCAAACTTGCCAAAGATGTGAGCTTTGAACTGTTAGATGTAGGCTGATGTCTTGGGGGGGAGGGGGGGGGGTAAGCAAAAAGCTTAGCAGGCTCTCTCAGCCTCAGTCCCTCATTGTGCCTCACACCATTAAGTGTAAGAAGGCAAAAAAGAGGTGACAGAACTTCTCTACTGACTTCAGAGCAAGAGTAATTTAGGATGTAAGTTTTCATATTATATTTTTACATGGCTGACTTTTTTTTCTGTTTACTTTGTATTTACACAGAGGGGAGAGCTTTTGCTTGTGATAGTTTAGCTCTGATTCCTTTAAAGTGGCAAAAATGGCTTACTGTGAACAAATTTAATGGAAATATTCATAAGAAATGATACAATTGTTCTGTGACTAATGCAACCATTTCAATTAGCTATCCAGACTAATTAGTCCTGCTAATTACAAGTTTTCATTTGTCTGAAAACTCAGGCTATTGAGACACAGTCAGTGTGATAGAGGTGTATGAAGTTGTGTCTCATTTCTTAGCTCCTAGAGGGAAAAACTGTTTCTTTGGATTTGTCTACATCTATTTCTGGAACTAAAATCCAAAGAAACAGGAGCTGGAATAGTTTTTGGTGTTGATTCAAGTGGCGCATGAAAAATCAGGTCAGTTCTCACTGGATCAGTACCAGCTTCACTGTTTCAAGTCAAAGAAATGATGATGCTTATTATTAAAAATTTCTTGAATGGGACTGTGTAAAAAAAAAATCCAGTGTGTCAATCCAATTCTTTTGGACTTGTGTGCTACCCATGGAGAGATCACTCATAAATGCTGCTAACAAATTTGCCCTTTGCAACCTCATGCTGTGAAGTTACTGCAATAATTAAAAGAGTTCCTATATCAAATAACAAAGCCCTTTTTTTGACAGAGGAATGTGTAATGTTTGTAGATTTTCCTCTCCAGTAAGCTGCCAGCATTTCCAAAGGAAAACAGGAAGGCGTCTAGTGGGGAGATTACAAGGTAGGGAGTCAGGAGGTCTGGGTTTGTTCCCTGCCCTGTTGCCATCCCACCATGTGATGGGTGGCTCCTCTCTGCTTCACTGTCATCAGCTGTCACCTACCAGCACTGCTCCCAACAGGCTTTGTCCAGGCTCTGCTCTGACTGCTGGAGGCCTTTGGGCCTCACTGGTAGGAGATGTTCACAGTCATCTGGAGCTCCTGGGCACCTCCAGCAGTGGGAATGTTCTGAAAACAACAACTGCCTCTGAAAAAAACCTACATTTTTTTGCCTCTGCAAAGGTCAGCTGCAGCTGCTTTGCAGGGAACAGGAACCACTTTCCCATGAGGGCACATACTGGCCACAAAGGTGCTTTTAAAATAGTTGTCTTTTAATCCAATATTTGTCTTAAGCAATGCATTTGCAGCAACAAACCAGTAATATTTCCATGAGATCCCAAATGGATTCTTTGGGATTTTTTTTGCTTGTTTGTTTTTTTCTTTTTTTTTTTTCTTTTTTTTTTTTTTGAGGCTGAATTAACAGTTACATAATATAAGTTGTTTGGGGTTTTCTTGCTTCATAAATGAATTTTTGTTAGGCACAGTGGGAAAAAGAACACCACATAACAATTCAAAACGAAGCCATCTGGCTTTGTGTCCATCTAACAATGTTAACAAATGTCCCACGTCTCAAAGAAACACGAAGCACTAGCTCTGTTCCTTTGCTTTGAAGGCTCATAGCACATACATATTAATTTTAAACACAGCTCATATTTCTTTTTTTTTTTTTTTCCATGGCTTTTCTGCTTTGCCTGTGTGTCCATGATCTTGCCCTCTGCTGCGGGGAGCTTTAAAAAAGAACAGAAACAAATTCTCGCAGCCATAATCTTTTTTGTGCAGTACCTTGGTGTGGGCTCTTACCCTGCAACCAGCAGAACTCAGGTCGCCCAGTTGTGACTGAAGGTGAACAAGGGGATGATGGGAGGGAAGGGTGATCAGTGATCACCAGGATGCAGTTATGTTGTCACTTCATGCCCATTATTTACTTAAAAGCAACTTGTTGGCTTGTCCCAACAATTAGTGGACACCTCGTGTTCCTTCATGTGTGGTCTCAAGACATCAGAGCTGTGAAACAGTAGTGAAATAAAACTAAATCCATCCAAATGCTCCCACGGATGCAAGCAGGCAGAAGGGGAGAAAAACAATCATTAATCTGGTTTTGAAAACCCTTCGTAACCTGCTGTAGTGAAAATTATCTTGGCAGCACTGTTCAAGGTGATCCTTGGACTTCTTTCCCCTCCCACCCATCAGGTGGGACTGATAAACACTAAACACCTTTAGTGAGGACGCAGCTTTCACCAGTAAAGGGAGTTTTGTGCTCAGGCAGTAGAAGGACTTCACAGAGTAACATCACAAATACATAGAGAGTTAGTGGGAATACATCTGGCTGTTCCAGAGTGCTTCTTCTTTCTGTACCTTTCTGATTAAGATGGAGGCCAACAGAACTTCCCAAAATGACTCTGCCCTTCCACCATGAGGAAGTAGGTCACCTCAGCCAGAAGGTGCAGATGGGAATTCCTCTAGCTGAAATGGCAAGCTGGCTTGGAGGGGAACCCCTCCTGGATTCTCCTCCAGGAATTAGTACCTGCCTGGTATATTCTGCAGAGAACTGCCCCTCGTGTGAGCACAGATGATATGGGCAATGTCCAAGGATCTGTGCTGCTGCAGCTCCCTCCATCCCTCCCCATCTCTTCTCTGCCATCTCTGAAGGAAACTGCAGGTACTGGAGAATAGGAAATACAAGCAGAGCTCCTGCTGGGCAGCTGTCTCCCTTCCTGCAGCTATGCAGGCCCAGGGCTACCAGCTGAGCTAGCAGAAGTCCACAGGACAGCCAAGATTGAGTCAGATAAGGAAATCAGTTAAATGTTTCTATATATCCCATTCATATGTAGCAGCCACTCACAGAAACACCTCTGCAAATGGCTATTTGAGTCACCTGAAAGATGAGAACAGTTTGATGTGCACATCAGCAATCCCAATTTCTTGTTCCTGTTCCTAAAAGATGAAGAAAGATTCCAAGGAGCCTCTTGCCTTCAAAGACAAGGCCAGGGAGAGCCATCAGCAGTGGTGGGACTCCAGCAGATATGGCTGGACTCTGTGTCAGGCTGTGAGCTCTTGTTCTGGGGACGCAGTGTTCACATGCACATGTGCTTAGCTGATGCAACTCTGCTGTTACTACCAACAGCTTTGCTTCTTCTTTTTCATGACCATCTGCTATTTTGACTCATCTATTCCAACACTGCCCAGCTAAGTCTGCCCAGTTATCTAAAATTAAAGATCTTAGCTGGCTTCTCCTTTCCTTTTTTTTTTTATTTTTAATTTTTTTTTCCTCTCCTGCTGTGGTTTCATTAAATTTCATCATTCTTTCTGCTCTTGTGGCTGGAAGAGACAAGAAATCCATGCAGAGCACTGAAATGTGCTGTGTCTCTGCCTGAGTCTCTCCCTCAACTGTGGTGACCCAAGTGTTTCCTTCACTGTTGGATCCCCATGTGGGACTCAGTGGCTTAACATGCACAACAGTGCAGGAAAAGTTCAGAGAATGCTGCAAAGCTTAATGGCAAAAATGTGTAGAATAAAATAAATCAAAATCATATTTTTTTTGTGGGTGGAAGGTTGTTCTTGCATTTCATTTTCAAGCCTGCAATAGAGAGCTGTTTTGTTTCTCATTTGGTCAAAGTCACTGAGTTCTTCACATGCAACAGTCTATAAAAGGCAAAAACTACACTAATCAGCAGGCAATAGATTTAAGATACCTCTTTACTATCTTGTTCCTTCATCTGAGATCTTCTTTAAAAGTATGTAATATTTCCAGTGTGACAAAAACAAATTACTTTTCCTCGTTGTAGAGGGCTTAGCACCATGGTGCTGCAACAAATGGCTGCCTCTTAATCACACAGCCAAGCAGTTAAGCTGAAAGTGATGATTCTTTTTAACATAAACTCAGAAAAATATGTCTTGTGGAGGCCTCTCAACATGATGTAATACAAAAGCATATATATAAACACGGGAAGGATTCAGTGAACTTTTGCAATCTTGACAAACTATGCATTGTAAAATATGTCTCTTTGCTGAGAGGGAAAGTTGATCTCAGCATCAGAACAGAGCCACTCTCAGAGTCCACTCAGTGTAAAGGGGGCTGAATTTGTTCACAAGCAGCTCACATTTGTAGGGGCCTTGAAATGGCTGCAAACAACCCCTGGGTGAATTTTGCATCAACATATTGAGAGCTGCAGTAGGAGTAGGACTCGGACAATTGGAGCAAGAGTGGGGAAGCTGGGGTGGACAACCACCTGAAGAAACAGCAGGGGAAGGTTTATGAGAGCAGTGCCTGCTCATGGTGCCTGGCTGGGCAGCCCATGAAGAGCTCAGCTGATCTGTGTGCAGCTTCCCAGGACACCCAGACTGGGAGGCTGTTGTGGTTTAGGCCCAGCCAGCAATGGAGCACCAAGCAGCTGTTTGCTCCCTGCCTCCACCCCAGACCCCGGTGGGATGGGAAGGAGAATTGGGAGAAAAAGGCAAAAAACTGAAATAAGGAGAGTTTTCTAAAACAACACTAAAGGAGAAGAAAAACCAATAATCACAGTAACACCAATGCAATGCTATATAATCCGAGTGATATACAATTGCTCCCTGCCCAGCTGCCTAGCCCTGCAAAACCCTCCCAGCTCTGCCCAAAACCATCTCTGACATCAGTATGGTATCAAATAGCCTTTTGGCTGGATCAGTTGCCTATCCTGGCTGTGGCCCCTCCCAGCTTCTTGTGAAAATTAACCCTATCCTAGCCAAACCCAGGACAGAGCCACAGAGGTGGGCCAGCCTGGAGTAATGACTCTCAACTTCTAGATGGTAGGAATAGGGCACACATAAAAGCAGGTAATTGTCACCAACCTAAGAAGAAACCAGGAGATCTGAGTGGTCTCCACAGGTGGCATCCCTTGTCTTGCCTGTCAAGGAGTCCTGACCACACAACCTGGGTACTCACACCTGGATGCCCAAACACATAATTTGAGTAGATCCCACTCCAGCTGTATCTCAGCACCAGCACATGGGCACAAGAGAGTGAGTATGAGTGAAATATGTTCCATTCCTCACATAAAACCAACTTCCCTTCTATATAGCTCTGCCTTGGCAAGATCATTGCTAGTGTTGCAGTGTAGAGGGAACACTACGTCTAGTGTTACAGACGTAGAGGGAATTCTGCCTTTCCAGCAGCTCTGTGCGTTGTTATGAATCAGTGATCACTCTGCCACCTGCTTGCAGGTTCTACCACAATTGGCCTCTAATATGCATACAAATAAGGGTTACACATCCAAACCCATGGTATGTTTGCTTAACTGAATTGGATTTCCATAGCTTTCCTTTCTGCCAAGAATATGCAGGGAAAGGTAATCCTCTCAACAAGCAGTGAAATAGTGGCTCCGCTGAAACCCGTGGCACATATCCCATTGACTTCAGAAGGGCCAAGATTCCAGTGACAGCTTCTGCTCTTCCAAGCTGTTGAATGTGAAAATTGAAAGCAAAGGATGTCTGTAAAGATTCCACTTTACCAGGCTTTCTAGAGCTAACACATCAGAAAGAGCAAAAGTAGCAAAACTGTCCTAAAAAGATCATTTTCCAAAGAGCAGTTGAAGGTTAAGCAGATATTTAGTAGCTTTTAAAGAACTAAACCCACTCCTATGAGATGAAAAGTACGTAGGATCTTTTATGACATCTGACTGTAATGGCAGATCAGAAAGAAAGCAGCAATATCAACATTCCTGTATGCATATGCCCTTGAAATGTGCTCATTTCCTTCATACATAGAATAATAGAATCAGAGAATGTCATGGTTGGAAGGGACCTTAGAGCTCATCCAGTTCCAACACCCTGCCATGGCAGGGACACCTCCCACTAGAGCAGGTTGCTCAGAGCCCCATCCAGCCTTGCCTGAGAAACTGCCAAGGATGGGGCTTCTCCCACTTCTCTGGGCACTCTGTGCCAGTGTCTCACCCCCTCCTGGGGAAGAAATTCTTCCTCATGTCTGATCTGAATCCACCCATCTCTAGTTTTGATCCATCCCCTCCAGTCCTGTTACTGCCCCACAGCCTAAAAAGTCCCTCCCCAGCTTTCCTGGAGCCCCTTCAGATCCTGGAAGCCACAAGAAGGTCTTCCTGGAGCCTTCTCTTCTCCAGGCTGAACAAACCCAACTCTCTCAGCCTGTCCTCACAGGAGCTGCTCCAGCCTCTGCTCATCCTCATGGCTCTTCTCTGGACACGTTTCAGCACCTCCAGATCTTTCCTGTCCTGGGGGCTCCAGCAATGGATGCAGCTCCAGAGGGGTCTCCCCAGAGTGGAGCAAAGGGGGAGAATCCCCTCCCTGGACCTGCTGGCCACTGCTCTGACTGCAGTCCAGGACACCATTGGCTCATGTTGGGCTTCTCATCCACATTAGGTTTTAATAAACTGCCATCCTGTCAGAGAACAGCAACTAAAACACCATCTGACTTTTTCATCAAAATATTTTCCATTGCTTTCTTCATCAAAAATCAAAACATTTTAGAATATATTTGACATCCACCTCCAAAGGTTTTCATCACAAACACTGGCTATTTCAAGAAAATAAAAATTCATCTCACACGACGAAGCTTCATTTCAGCATTCCAAAATTTACCTCCTGCTCATTTTTAACTCATTTCTACAACTTGCAGAGTGTTACATGCTACAGCAGTTGGCACGTGACATCGTAGCAGGATGTAATGCAAACCAATCTCAACTCGGCAAGGGCTTATTCCCTCCAGGGTTGTATTATCTTTTAAAATCATTCCTGTGTGCTGCTTTCCATCACCAAGTAAAACCTCTTTCCTTGATCACAGTGCCTCCTGTTTTTGCAAAGAACTGGTGTGTCCCTCCTGTCCAAGTATTTCCTGTTTGCGTTGGAACTGAGCGGTCTGATAAACTGCTTCAGTCCCCTAGAAACAGGGACAGTTACACTGAGGAGATAAAATGCCTCCCTGAGTAGTAAACAGAAGCCAAACGGAATGATTTTTTTAAATAACAGAATAAAATACAGTCCTACCAAGTTCATAAATGGGTTTCAAAATACTAAAAGCATCATAAAGTAAAATCAATGTAAAGATGTAAAACCATAAACCAAGAAATGCAATAAACGTTTGAACATTTTAATGCAAAGCTTTAAAATCCAAAACAAAATTTACAATTTCCTAAATGGAATGTCTTTTTTCAAAGTTCTGTACCATCGGGTGTAGGGAAAACATGTTTCATATGTCACTTCTCTTTTGATTAAGAATAAAACACAATTTTCAATGGCAAAATTTCCTGGCCACATAAATCTGATGTTTTTATCAGAGTGGTATTTACACAAACAAATTAGAAGAAAACTTCTCTTTCCAAAATGCACCACGTGGCTGGAAACCAGCATGAATCTGAGCAAGAATGTCATCAGAACTGTTTGAATTCAGAAAGATACTAATAAACCATGAAAGAATTCAGTCATCATTCCAATATCACTCCATGTATCATCCCCATTATATGTAGTTTTCTTAATAGCCCAAAGTGCTGCCCATTCACATAATGAGGAAGCACAAGTCAAAGTAAAGTTGGGTAATTACACATACAGCATTTCAGCTCGCTCTTGCCAAGAAAAACATTAACAATGACCAATTAATTCCCATAGCAGGCTCAGTGCATCAGACCTTTTCACCTGCAATCAATCCCTGAGCTCCCCAGCCCTGTGCTGGCTGCACATCTGGCCAGGCTTGAGATCAGACATCACTCGTTGACAGGTCGTAGGACAGTTAAAGCCATTCAATTACCAGAAAACCCACAACCACCGACTATCAGCAACAGCAGGAGGAGAAGCAGATCTGAAGTCATTAAGCTGGTGCCATATCACCATGTACAACCAAGTGAAGGTGCTGAATACATCAGCTGGAAGAGTTTTGCATGACCAGAATAAAGTCACCACAAAAATAGCAAGACCAGAGGCTTTAATGTATAGTTTAAAATGTCACAAAATGATCCACTCAGTAGGGCTCACCTGGACACACACACGTTGTGAACTTTCAGCTTTCATGTTCATTCCTTGTAATTTTTGGTTGCAGGCTTGTTTTCACAACTGCTCATATGCAGAGTCACCTTTGGGTAAGAGCAGCCCAATAGAAGGACTGCCACCCCTTTGAAAAAAAGCTTCATGTGATAGAAAATGCTGCAGCCTGCTGAGCAGATCATATATCATATATCCCAGGGGTGCATTCTTCACATTCTGAACTCACCATATAAGAAATCCATTTCCAGATTTCTTATATGGTGATCAGATGACCCCCTAGCTATATAAGTAGATGAGTTAATCTCCTGCATTGTCACCTCTCACAGCAGTTGTGTTTCTGGGGCAGATCCCATCAGTAAAGAAGCTCCAAAGCTCAGAAAATGGAGCAGTAAAGAAACTCCAAAGTTCAGAAAATGGAGAGCTCACAGAAGCAGCCTGCTCCTAGCTGGATGAAAGAAGGTGGATCATGACCATGCAACATAACACAGGACCTGGTACACGTATTGTACCTGGTATCAGTGCTGAGAGGATTTTCATTTTTTCGTATTTCATTGATTTAAAGATTAATTTGGACAGAATCCATTCTGATAAGATATATTTTTTCCCCTTCCAGTCTTCTCTTCTCCAGGCTTTATAGTCCCAATTTTCCCAACCTTTCCTTGTAAGATAAATGCTCCAGTCACTCTGAGACTGTGAAAGGGTCTGAGACCTCACAAAGAGTTACCAGAAAGCTCTCTCAGTCAGCAGGAGCCTAATCCTTGCAGGAGGGGGAAATGAGAGGCGGCTGCAGTTGTGGCCAAGGCTCTGCCAAGCCCAAGCTGAGTCTGCTTGGTGACAGCAGCCCAGTTCCTAGCAGGAAAGTTAATGCTTGTTCCCATAGCCAGCAAATAGAGCCAGTTCTCCGCCCCCCCCCCACCATTCTGGGAAGTACTGAGCTGCTGCTGAATCAGAGTTACACAAAGATGAATGAGACCAATGGGAAGGGGCAGGGAGGCAGAGACAGCTCACACTCCTAAAATGAGAAACACAGAGGTATAAGAGTTACAGAAACTACAAAATCCATCTGCACTTTGGAAGGTCTTTCTATCAGCAGAGCCTGGGAAATCCTCTCTCCACAGTCGTTCTTCTTCTGTATCATTCAAACCACAGATACCTCTCTAGAAATGAACTTGGATAGGCCTGTATTTCCCTGTGGTTATTTCTGGATGACTCAAAACTTTTCCCTCCCTTTTCCTGGGGGACCAATGGGCTACATCAACCACCAGCAACATTTCGCATTCTTTGTTTTAGTTCTGTGGAAAAAGTAGTATCTGGGCCAACAGGACATGAAAATGGCTTACAAGTTTCAGCTTGCTTTAATTGCAAACACAAATACTATAAATATGTCAAATACAAAGCAATAACATAAAGTTTTTTGGCCGGGTTGAAGGAGGCTTGAAGTGCAAACAGAACACTTAGAGCTCCATGGCACGTTCATTCTGATATCCTGCCTTTGCTATCATGTGTATTGCTGCTTCTAGCTTTGTTTGTGCATTGCCACAAACACCCCATGCCCAGTGTACATCAACCTGGTGCCCTGGTTTGGGTGGGAACAGAACAATTCTGTTCAGGGACTTCTCAGCTCAGTCTCTCCTAACCAGCTGCTCTGTCTGCAGCAGCAGCTGCTTTCCCAGGCAGGGGCTGCTCCCAGCACTGAGAACACCCCATGGGCAGAGTCAGTGCCCAGGGGGGGTCAGACCAAGGCCACTGCTGGGGCTTGTGCCCCACACTGGGGGGGCAGAGAGTGAAAGGCCAAAGCTGCAGGGAGGAGGGGACAGGACAGGGGACCCCAGACTGGGCAGCGAGGGGTCCTAGCTCATGGATGGCACAGTTGGTACAAAGCTGAATCTGGAGGGTTAAGTTTTCTGGCTTCTTCCTTCACCTCCACCCACAGGTTTTTCTCACTTTTGCATTTCTGTTCTGGTTTCAGCTGGCATAGATCTAATTTTCTCTTTTTCCTCTCTTATCTTTTATTTTATTTTTTCTTTTTTTCTTTTATTTTTCCTTTTCCTTTTGTTTTCCTTTTTTCCTTTTCTTTCTGCCATTCCTTTCTTCTTGCCTTGTCTTTTCTTTCCTTTTCTTCTTAGTAGCTATTATAGTGCTGTGCTTTCAATTCAATATAAGAAGAATGCTGATAATATACTGATGTTTTTAGTTGTTGCTAAGGAATCAATTATAAGGACCTTATAGCTTTGCCCAGGTTCAGTCATTCTAGCTGTAATTTCTCCTGCTGGCTGCATGTCTCTGGCTGATTTTACTTGGACTACTTTTGATTTATTTTTTTTTTATATACATTTTTCAGTCATTTCCTAGAAGGAACCTAGGGGAAAATGTATATATTGCTGTCTATGTTAAAAACTTGTAGATAGTTTCTTTTAAAAGCTCTCAATTCCCAGGCTTTGGAGCACAGTCCTGGAATCTGGTTCATAGATGATCTTTGTGCCTGGAATGGCCTTTTTTTTTCTTTCCCAGTGGAAATCTGCACAGCATAGAAGCAACACGTCAGTGACAGGTTTCTATAGTGAAGGAAACTTTAAGTTGTAAAGGTC
The DNA here is from genome assembly GCA_013401355.1 of Ceyx cyanopectus. Taxonomy (NCBI): domain Eukaryota; kingdom Metazoa; phylum Chordata; class Aves; order Coraciiformes; family Alcedinidae; genus Ceyx; species Ceyx cyanopectus. Next base: position 26,808 of record VYZU01062455.1, on the reverse strand, counting down.
AGAAAAGAGGCAAGGAAAAAAAAAAAAGAAGAAAAACTAAGGAATTATTCTCTTCAAAGCTGAAGCTGTTGGGTTCAGCACTGGAGAACAAGACTGACTCCAGCAAGTAGTGTCCATGTGATGGGAGCAGCAGTGCTGGGTCTGTCTGGGGCAGAGTTCCTTTTCCTCACAGCAGCCTGTGAAGTGCTATGGGTTAGACGTGTGACCAAAACACTGCTGATAACACACCCATGTTTTTGTGTAGCTGAGCAGAGCTTGCACAGCACCAAGGCCTTCTGTTTCTAACCCTGCTGCCTCAGGGAGTAGGCTGGGAGTTTGCAGGAGTTTGGGAGGGGGAAGATGACCCAAACTGAACAGATTTTGTTTTATCTTTCACCTCTGTCAAACAAGTCAATGTTCTTTAATCTTCAAGTGTGAAAAAAACCTGTGCATGACTGTCACTGTGTTCTGGTTTGAGTGAGAACAGAACAATCCTGGTCAGTGATTTTACTCTTCAATTCTTCCCACTCCCTGCACTGTCTGGTCAGCATCTGTTTGCACAGGTAGTGACTGCTCCCAGCAGTGAGAACACCCCATGTTTAGAGTTACTACCAAGGGTTGGGGTGCAGACCAAGGCCATTGCTGGGAGCAGCTCCAGGACAGGGGACCCCAAACTGACCATTGAGGTGTTCCATCCCACAGACATCATATTGGGTATAAAGCTGAGGGGTCACAGAATCACAGAATGTCAGGGGTTGGAAGGGACCTAGAAGATCATCTAGTCCAACCCTCTGCCAGAGCAGGATCACCTAGACCAAGTCACCCACAAACACATCCAGGTGAGGGGCTTGTGCCTCTCTTCTCCCTTTCTTTGCCCTCTTGGACCACTTGGCCAGCTTGGTTCAGCTCTGCTCAGCTCCTCTTGTGGTTCCCTCCCTGGAGCACCCGAGGCCTCTGCCCGTTCTGCCTCCAGTGCCCCAGCTCTGTGTCCTGACCCTGGTACCAGAATCCAACCCCTGAACAGCTCCTGGCTGCTGCTGTGCTCAGGCTTGGACTCATCCAGTGCTGCCCCACAGCACCAGTGATAGTGATGGAATTACCATCAGAGGGCTGGGTTCCATACTGGGTTTGTACATATTTTTATATATTCCATTTTTTTTTATTATTATTATTATTTTCATTTCCATTCAAGCTGTTCCAGTTCCCTTTTCTAATCACTAAGTCTCTTTCCCTTCAGGAAGGGAAGGGGGTTAACAGGGAGTGGCTGTTACAGGTCTGAGGTTCTACCCTGGCCCTGAACAAGCTGGATCTCCTGGTTTGTGCCATCAGCAGCACAATTAATGTTCTGAGCTCTTCATTTTTGGTTGCTGTTCTGCAGTTCACTAAGGTTACTATTTGAAGAAGTGGAAAAGTGTTATCAGCTACTGCTTTTGAGGAATTTTCTAAATTCCTGCACAGTCCTGCTCCTTGCACATTCCCTGATGACACAGGTTTAAAGCAATGTTGGGTTTTTTTAAAGCATTCCCTCTGCACTGTGTTTTCAAAGTAAATGTTTTTCCTTTGGATAAATGTAGATTCATTGTTGGTTTCATCCAGTCTACAAGAATTAATGGAAAGATTTCATCTTGGAAATATACTCATGGGCTTTAGATCAGTGTCTAGATAGTTTTTAGTTTGGGAAAAATGACTGATATTGATTCTTCAAAACAAAAATGGTAAGGTAATTTTGGAACCAAAACAAATCAAACAACTAGTCAAGCATAAATCCATCTTATAAACACTGCAAGAGCTGCAGTCCCAGTCCAACACAACACCACAGGACACCCATAATTACCTCATTACTGTACTCAGAGAATCAATCATAGAATCATCATAGTATTGTAGGGGTTGGAAGGGAGCTCTGGAGATCATGGAGTCCAGCCCCCTGCCAGAGCAGGGTCACCCAGGGCAGCCCACACAGGAACAGATCCAGGTGGGGCTGGAAAGTCTCCAGAGCAGGAGACTCCATAACCTCTCTGGGCAGCCTGTGCCAGGCTCTGGCACCCTCACAGGGAAGACCTTTCTCCTCATGTTGAGGTGGCACCTCCTGTGTTTTAAGTTTGTGACCATTGCCCCTCATCCTATCCCAGGGCACCACTGACACAGCCTGGTCCCTTCTCCTTGACCCCCACCCTGCAGATCTTTGTGAACATCCATCAGATCCCCTCTCAGGCTTCTCCTCACTAGGCTAAACAGCCCCAGGGCTCTCAGCCTTTCCTCAGCAGAGACGTTCCAGCCCCTTCATCATCCTTGTAGCCTCCCCTGGACTCTCTCCAGTAGATCCCTGTCTCTCTTGAATTGGGGAGCCAAAACTGGACACAGTTCTCCAGCTGAGGTCTCACCAGGGCAGAGTAGAGAGGGGGGAGAACCTCTCTTGACCTACTGACCTCACTCTTCTTAATGCCCCCCAGGATTTAAGTAACAATCACACTTATGTACAATTGACGTGTTTTATGTACAATTTATACCAAAAATAGACACTCCAGTCAACTACCAGAGCATAAACCAGGTGCTGAGTCAAGGCTCTTTGATCCCCAAGCCCTGCTTTCAGCAGCAGATGGCTACTGCAGATGGCATTCTAGGATTTTTGGCCATCTCAAATTGAAGGCGCTGCCTCCGTATCAGTGAAACGCAGCGAGGCAGATGTCAGCTCCAGTCCTCAGACCAAGTGAAGGAATTCCGTTTTCTGTTCTTTAGTATTTGCTCTCCAATGGTTACTTTTGTGTGGATTTAACTGATCTTTAATTAGGTGAGATCAAACCTGATAGTTTCAAATACTTTTTACCCTGTTGTTACACTAATACTGTGATACTGCACCAGGACCTTTCTGGAATGCTCTGGTTCTTATGGGAGCCAGTGGCCACCCGGAAAAAAAATACACATACAGTGCAATAGTTTCTTTGGGCACCCCCTCATTCAGGGGACTCTGACCAACAACTGCAAAGGCAAGACCCTGTGCATCTATCTCTGCTGCAACGGGAGAGACGCCGTGGTGCCTTTGCTGCTTTGGATTGCAGAATGGATTGGAGCAGGATGCACTTTCTCTGCTTCTGCAGGGCTGATGTGGATGGACCAGAAACACTTCTCACTATCTTCAACAGCCCCCAGAATAGGGAAAATCGAAGCATGCCTGTCATAAAAACGGGAGCTTGAAAACAATCCATTGTTCTGACAACACTCAGAATGACAGAAATCAAAGACAAGCGGCCCGTATCTCCTGAATCCCCCATCTCTTCGCACACATTCTGCAGCGCGTGTGCCGAGCGCAGTCCCACTGAATCCAACGGGACTACTCGTGGCGCTTCCTTCAGCACCAGGGGAAACCTCAAGAGCCGGGCAGCCTCTTCCCAGCGGACGGATCCGGATCCAGAGCTCCGCCACCTCTCGCTTGGCACCCCCCAGGGTACCTGCCCCCGTTCGTGGGGAGGGCGGGGAGAGGTCCCTTCTCCCTCCCCGCCGACACCTCGTCCCACTCAAGCTCCCCGCTCACTCGCTGGCCGCCCCGCGAGGCTGCTCCCCACGGCCCCGCACCCAGGGACCCTCACGGTCTCCCAACGAACCCGCCCCCGCCACCCGGCCGCTGCCGCCGCCGCGGCCCCTTCTCCGGGGCGGAGGGAGGGAGGCGGGGCCGGGCCGCGGCTTCGTGGGGCCGGGCTCGGCCGCACGGAGCTGGCGGCGAGTCCGAGGTGCCGCCGGCGGCCGAGGAGCGACGACGAGCGGCAGAGACAGCGGCAGCCGCCGGGGCTGCGCAGCAGGGCCCGCGGGCCCGGCCCCCGCCATGGTCCCGCAGTAGGCAGGGAGAGCCGCCCGCCCTCCCGCCGGCAGCCCCCGCCGCGCCCCGTCCGTCCTATGTGACCCGCCCCGGCGCCAAGATGAAAGGTAGGGACGGCAGCGAGGCTCCCCCTCCACCGCCCGCACACGTGCGCTGCCGGCACCGGGAGCCGTGAGGGCTGGGTGCGGGTAGGGCAGGGTGAGGGGTGCAGGTAGGGTAAATCTCGGGCAGGGTGCGGGTAGGGGAAGTTCTCGGACAGCGTGCTGGCAGAGCACGAGGTGCAGGGTGCGGGCAGCGTGCGAGTAGGAGAGATGTGGGCAGGGTGCTGTTAGAGCAGGGTGCGGGTAGAGGAGATGTGAGCAGAGTGCTGGCAGAGCTGGGTGCGGGTAGGGGAGATGTGGGCAGGGTGCTGTTAGAGCAGGGTGCGGGGAGAGGAGATGTGAGCAGAGCGCTGGCAGAGCTGGGAGCGGGGAGGGGAGGTGGGGGCAGGGTGCAAGCAGGTTGCAGGCAGGGCAAGCCGGGTGCGGGCAGAACACGGAAGGCCGGTGCCCGGGCGGGCGGTGCGTGGCTGTCCCCGAGACCCCGGGGCGCACACGGGGCAGCCGTCGGGCGGGCGCGCCCTGGCCCCGCGCTCGGGACTCTGCGCTGCCGCTTCGCTTTGGCTTGCGTGGGTTAGTGGAGCGGGGAGAGGGGTGCCTTTGTGTCCCCGCGCACGTCACATCTGCTCTCCCCGGCACGTCTTCCCTCGGCACCCAACTTTTATCCCCACACCCCCCCCCGCCCTCCTTCCCCGGGGTCCCGAGAAGACTTCTCTTTCTCCCTGATCTGTTTATTTTTCCCCAGCGTTTTGCGATGTTCTTGGTGTTGCTTCTAAACATCTGGCAGTGATTAGGTGCCAGTAGAGCCTTAACTGGCTTGTGAAATGTATTTGGCATATTTCTCCTCAACATCCACCGACTGGAAAATATTTGGTCTTTGCATCTGTTAAAACTGAAACTCGGTTTCTTTTTTTCTCTCTTTTTTTTTTTTTTTTTTTCTCTTCCTCTCGTTTTGTTTGAAATGGGTGAATTGTGCCGTTTCTACTGGTTGACCCTCTTCTCCCAAGTGTTGACTGGGAGGTATTAGGTAATTCACATTTCCAAGCAAATAAAGCAGCAGATTGCCAAATGGTTCTGCTGAAACCTAGTGAAGATGTACTAGGGGGAGTTGCAAGAAAGCCTTCTATTGATGAAAATCAATAGCAGAGACTTTACACACGGGAACAGTTATAATAAAAACATTAAAGAACGCTATGGAAAGTTTAGGAAGTCGTTGGGAGTTCGTGCGAGTTGAACCTACTATTTCTTCAGAGACAAAAGTAAACTTGAAGGGTGGAAAGAAAAAAACTGACATGTAAGAAAATTGCTTTTGGTCACCAGTGTGCCTGTGCTTGAATTGTAGAGTTTGATTCCAGATGTCGAGAGGCCAGTAAATATCATTATAATGACACTTAGTTCCAAAGCCTATGACACCAAATGGTGTTATTATTTATTCACTTGCCAGAGTAGCTGCCTGAAGGGAGGAGAACCTTTTTATGCAGGAGGGGGGTGTTATTTTCGTAAGCCTACATATGATATTTTAGTTACTTTTGGCACAGTGAGATGGTATCTCCATAAATAATATAAACCCATGTCTGTTATCACTGAAAGCCTTTGCTGGGGCTGAGGCTGAGCTAGTTTTGGGGGGAGGAGAGGTGTGAAGGACCGAGGACAGCAGTAACTTTAATGCCACATGCATTTCCTTCTGCCTCCCTCACTTCTCTGCCTGGCAGAGAAGTGGCATTTGGAGGGGAGATGTTACTCCTATTGGGGCACATGTTGGTGCCCTGCACTCCAGCAAGCAGGAGATGCTATGATCTGGTTGTTAGCCCTTACCCTTTGGGCTCCATAGGAGCAGTCCCAGCCATCTTCTTTCCTCCACGGAGTTACAGAAATCAAGAATAAAACATGCAAAGAAGATCCCTTAAACTGAGAGAGAGCAAACAAGTTGTGCCATCAAGTGCCATTTCCAGTGCTCTGGAAGTCAGAGAGCCAAACCAAATTTTGACTCGTGATTTCCTTTTCTGGGTTCAGAGCTGGTTTTTAATATTTTCTCCTTAAACTTGCTGGTGGTGATAATCATGTGACTGTAGAGTTTGGTGTAGTTACACATTTTTCTCAGTAATAACAAAATAATCTGTTGATTGCAGCTGTCTCTGTATCTACCCTCTCTGGAGAATGGAGGAATACCTAAATAATTACATCACTAAATATCTGTAAGGAATAAATTATATTTTCCATTGCTGCTATTCGTAATGTGTTATGTTTTAAATCAGTAAAACAAATTGAAGTTTATGTTTAATATGTTGGCAGTTTTATTTCCAGCATACTATGCTGAGCTCACCAACTGTGATACTTCTCAGTAATAACTCATGTGACTGCTTTAGGGTCAGATATATCTTTATCAAAGAATATTTCTAGAGTTGTAGTTACTTACTGGGGTATGAAGAAGTGTTTGTTGCCTGGGAAACAAATGAAGACAGCCTCCTCACAGCCAAACACCACCACCTGTTCCAAAACATTGGCCCTAATTTAAGACAGACAAATGTTGTTAGAACTGAGAACTTTTTCCTCTACAACTGTGATATATTTTGTAATTTGTACTTTAAACAGTGTCTGTAATTATGACTGTCATGCAGTGCTAGCAATAAGTATTGTCAACTGAAAGCTGGATGTTGTTTGGATAACGACTTAACCTTAATGCCTGAACTGGGGTAATTACAAAGTCAAGGTGGTGGTTTTGGAACTGTTGCTCCAGGAGGATGGAGTAACTCTTAATTACCCAAGGGAGATCAGCTGCTTCTTTCTCCTACTTCTCCTCCTCCTCCCTTTTTACCATAGCAGGCCCTTTGCTAGGTACCGCTGGTGCTGCAGGATGACATGGCTGGCGTCTTGTGCTTGAGTGTGACCAAATGCTCTGTCCTGTGCAGTTACTCTGATTTCATGAAAAAAGATGCAGAGGGTGAAGTGGTGGGACAAGTTCATCCTTGGTTGTGCTCCAAGGATGAAATCAGTGAAGCCAGCAGTGCCTCGGGAGTCTGGTCTGAGCATCCAGCTTGCTTAGTGTTGACCAGTTTGCCTCAAAGGCAAACTGGGTGCTTAGTGCTCAAGAGTTTTCCATATATTCAGCTTTCATGGGCTATGCCAGTTCAGTTTTCCTCAAGGTTGCCTTATACAGAGAGCACTTCAGAAGACAACGAACAATTTACCACTCTGTGTTGCTAAAATAATCCCCTCTGTGTTTTGACTCAGAAACTGGGTGGAATCTGCAGGTAAAGCCTCTATTTGCTAAAGCTGATTGTGCTTGCAAATTCAGTTGCTCCTTCTTGGATGCTTTGAAGTCTTAAAATAAATCATCTTTTTGTCTGATGCTTATCTTCCTGTTAGGTTTTTGTCTTTCTGGTTTGATGCTGCTGCTGTTTTTAAAGAATCAAGGAAGAATTGTTCTGATTTGCTAATGCTGGAGGATAGCGTACGTCTTTCTAAGCTCTCTGTGCACAAAATCAAATTAGCAGCCATCTGCAAATAGGTCTTTCCTGGACAGCAACTTCAAACAGCAAATTAGAAAAAAAAAAATCTAGTCCAGAGCATTTAGCAGAAGCCAGAAAGCATCTGAAACCCAAGGATTAGGAGAAGAATGATCCAGTAACCTTTACTTAGCCCAGTTAGAACAGAGTTTATATGAATCCAGTGACACAAACATGAAACACATGCAGGAGCTCGGAGTGGTGTGCGTTGGACATGTCACAGGATCCTCCCCCTGAAGTTCAAAGGCGTGAGCAGTTGCAATAAATGTGTGATACAACACAGAACAAATCCCCAGCAGTACTGCTGCAGTCAGTGTGTATCCTGGCTGGGGGTAGCACAGAGGATTTTAAACATCTGGGTGAGGAAGATGATCCTGCAAGCATCTATCAAAGGATATTCTTAATGCTATAGAGGAAAGAGGTGCTAAAAGCTCTGAAAGTACAAGAGAAGTGTTACTGTGCAGATAGAAATATTACTGTGCAACTGCAATGGACGTGGAGCAACATTAACTTAGGACCTATTTATGACAGGAGTGTTTTTAGTAAGAAGTAATTATTAATCTTTGCTTTCAATATTTTGCTTTTTCAACTACACTGGGCTAAGAACAGCATTGCCAATACTACTCCTGTGACAAGGGAGCTTGTTAAAATCACTTGTGGCTCTTTTTCCTCTGACCTCGGTCAGCATAAATTTATTCTAGTCTGATTTCTCTACAGCTGGATGCTGAACAGAGCCCTGTTTTGTCACCACTGCTGAACAGTTTGTTTAGATCTGCACTCAAAGACCATTGTGCCCTGAGGTTCAGACACCTTTGCTGGGATAAGGAGGGTGAGATAATCTTGCAGGGAGATAGAGCTGATCAAGGCCTTTCAAAGGAAAACCAGGGTAAGATAAAGAAAGAGAACTGGAAGAAATGTCAAGGATGAAAGCAGTTCAGTGCTGCTAAGGATGTGTGCCCAGTTATCTTCAGCTTCACAAAACGTTCCTTATCCCCATGGTCTGTGTGTCAGAACAGAGTTTCCCCCCCTTCCAGTTCTCCCCCTTGGAAAGCCAAATAAAGATGCTTTTCACTGGGCACTGAAAGTGAATCTGATCCTTGTGATAATGTGAGCAAGGTCTGTTCGAGGGACCAACCTAAGATAATTGTCTGTGAAATCTGCTTCCACCTCAGCTGCAGTCCTTCTGAGTGCAGACTGAGGGTGAAGACTGGGACGTTGCTGGGGAACAAAGTGGATTAGTTATGGAGGGTAATAGAGACGTGTGCTGTTAGGAATGTGTATGCCATTGTAATGCTGTTGTTAATTGCCTCCTCTAACACATAGACAGGGAGGCACAATTTTTCAGTGCCTTAATGAGATTTGTTTGCTCTGAAATCGTGATGCTGAAATAAGATATGATTTAAACTGTTAAGTTCTAAGGTCAACCCTCCATACCATGCAGTTGGTCCTGACCCCAGTGCTGTAGCAATGCTCCGTGGCCCTTACAGGCTAACAGATTTTGTCTTCATTTTGTGCCTAAAAAGCAAAACTAAAGCCATCATTCTTTACCTCTGAATTTCTTATCCTTCTGTCTTTTTTAATGTGAATGTTCACATTTTTCAGGCATAGCAATGAAGGAGTACATCTGCGCCACAATATTAAAATACACCCATTTGCCATGATTCTCAATTTTGTTTGTTTTGTGCATGTGTTAGGTGATGAGAGAATCTGAACCTTAGGTTATGTCTGGTCTGGGACCTTTCCTCTTGCTTTCTTGTGATACTGAAAGCTGAAAAATTCCTGGACCAGCAGCCTGAAGGACAGAGGTGGGGAAAAGCCTCAGTCTGGTTGCCAGAATCCAGGTTCAAACAACATCCCAAAGGATGCTTCAGGGGAGGTGGGTTTATTTTCAGGAGTGCCTCAACTGCACCTCTGCCATGGCTCCCCTAAAGAACAAGTACTCTGCAAATGCAGAACCCCTGTCATCTCCATCTGAGGGAGCTTCCAGAGTGACAGTTTGGACAAAGGACCAAGTAGAAAAGATGGGCAGGACACACCCAGAGCCAGCAACAGTGATGCCTGCATGATGTGTCACCTTGGGACCTTGTCAGTAGGAAGGGGTTTGAAGTGTGGGGTAGGTTTGTATGAGGGAGGGTTTACCAGAATAGGAGCAAAGAGAAAGACTTTCATATGAAAAGGGGCTAGAGGGAGAAATTAGTGGAGAAAGGCAGAAGAGGATTAATGAAACAAAGCATATCTGAAGAGAGAGGGGAATGATCAGCCCTTTAGCACAAGCAAGAGACTGTCCAGAACAAAAGCTATGAAAAACAGTGGAAATCAATTAGACTGATGGAGTTGTCAACATCTGAAGGCAGCACCTGCTTGCTGTGCTTCTGCTGGCTCAGTTTCACCTCTAGGTCAGCACTTTGAATGTAGAACTGGTTAATAGTAACCAGAAATGCATATAAATCTGGTGGCTGCTCAAAAAGCTTTTGAAATGTGATATGAGAAATGTATTGGTGCTCACTGTTCTCATCTGTCTGAACAGTTGTTAATATTACAGAAACCTCACTGGTGAACAAGTCTTGCCTTTCCCTGAGAGGGCTGGAATGGAGAAAGTGGGGCAGAAGGAGCTTTTAAACACTGCATGTGGTCCCTCCAGATGGACCCTGGATGCATTTGTTACAGGATTCTGAGCAGAGTTCTGCACCCATGCTGGTTTATGGATTGAAGAGACAAATGGCACAGTATTGAACTCATGGACACAGAGTCTTTCCAGTTGGTACAAAAAGAAATCTGTTCTTGGTAAGAGTAAAATGGATTTTAGAGTTGCACTGGGATGTAACTGTATTGTTCCCATTAAGTCAGAGGGAAAGTCAGAGCACTAACCATTAAAGCTTCTTGGGAGACACATTGATTTTAAAGGAAACTCTTATACTGGATGTCATTGCTACAAACTAATCTTACAGTTGAGTTCCCAGTGTGGTACTCAGGTGAAAGTTCTAATGTGCTGTAAATCAAAAATTATGGGGGTTTATAAAGAAACTTCTAAAATCTGAATTGAAAGTCAGAGGGGTGATTTTCAGCCCAGGTGCCTCCTTCCCTCCTGAGACAGTCTTCCCCAGATCTCGAAATTCAGTGTGGAATGTGTGTCTTAATTCCAGATTTTAAACAAAGTCTTAAAAAAAAAAATAAAATATATACTTTCAACCTGTGTTTGGTGAACACAAAAGTTCTGGAAATGTTTGGATACCACATCTCTGCAGGCACCCTATGACCTGGCATCTCTAAGGGTTCCGAGGTCTCGTTTGCTTCATTAGTTAATTATGTTTCAATGGCTGAGCCAAGTGTACTGTTCAAAGGTGACAGATGGACATGTACATTAAGCAGCTTTCTGTAACACCTTCTGTGTGCCACAGAAGGAAGGAGGCAGAATGGAAACAATTTCCCTCAAATCACCTTGCACCAAAGGCTCCTCAGATCTGGTGCCATTCCCGTGATGGGACCAAGTGGTGCAGTGCTTCTAGGCCCTGTGCAATCCCAGGGCATATTTGACATCCTTTTTGGCTCCAGCCCAGTTCTTTCATATTTGACCTTGGAGTGACTCTTAAGTGGCTCATGATTAATTTATTTAAGATTTCAGAACAAAAACTAGAAATTACCCAGTTCTACTCCACAGACTTTTGCCTCCAGCAAATGAATCAAATGCGGGTCTAATTTGTTGTGGGTGAAATGCACTCCCTCTGTTTGCTGTGTTAATCCCCAGCTGAACTGCCTTTTTAGAATTTCCACCCCCTTGAAGCATTGTCCTGTAACTTGTTTAACTTTACAGCTGCATTTATTAGAGGTGTTGCAGTAATAATTCATCACTGGAGGGCGAGCAGAGTTTGGCATTGGTGGGGTGTGGATGTTGCCAAAGAATCTCAAAGCTTTTTTATTGGAACAGAGTTCTTGCTTTGTACTGACTCCCTAAGATATTTGGGGTATATTTTTATATATATGGTACATTTATAGCCATTTGCTGTAAGCTTCACATGAGAATGTGGTGTAGCATTGAAGGAGACTCTTCTAACCTTGATGAACAGGAGATGAGGAGCACCCTTCCTCTGTGTGGGTCAACACAACCAATTGCTCACATGCATTTCTGTTCTGCCCCAAATTCACCTTCTTTATGGATCTTCCTTCTGCCAGAACTTAGTAGAAGTCAGTGGAATAAGGAATCACATTTTAATCAGCTGTTCATATTCCTTCATCTTTCTAATTCTTATTGTGGTCATGATAATATTGAGTAATATTTAGTAGGTGGTTGGACTTGATGATCTTGAAGGTCATCTCCAATCTGAATGATTCTGTGATTGTTCCAGATTCCCCATTTCATCTCACATCTGAGAGCTCAGCAGAGCAGCTTACAACTAAATTATGGGAGGTCTTTCCAGCACTAAGGAGTTAATTCTTCCATCTGGGACAAAACATTGGATTCTGCTTTCTTGTCTGCTTCAAGGAGGAGTCTGCCTTTCATAGTTTTCACCCAGGAAAAATAAGCCTTGCCTATCTATAAATGCATATGTATGTAACAGAAATTTGCATTCTCTTTGGAACTGAGAAGGGTTGAATTTAAACTAAAGAAAATATTTCTGACTTGCAGCTTTTACGACGTCAAACAAAACCTTCTTACAGCAGACCCAGTCCCACTCAAGTGTGTGGGCACCACTGTTGTAAAACTGTAAAATTTCCTTTTGTAGAATCAGCCACTGGTGCTCAAAACTCATTAATTTCTTCTTCTCTGATTTCTGAATCTGCCTTCAACAGCATAAGGCATTAAAACATGCTGGAGTATTTCTTATTAATTTGCTTTCCTACTTGCTGTGTGTTTTCTTAACCTCATAATTCATTACAGATCTCATTTTCCTAGTTTTCCCCAGAAAAGCTGTTCCCTTTTCAGTGAAAACTTGGGTTGCCTTGTATTTTCCTGATTCAAAGACATCACAAAGCTTTGAGATTTATTTGTAAAACCTGTGACAAAATGTTGGTATTTTCAGCAATGGAAGGAGGAGCTGAAGGTCAAGTTCCTTCTGCCCCCAAAGAGCTCAGCACTTCCCAAAGGTAGGGGAGGAGCCTGTGGCACATGGGTTTACCTGGACTCTCTCATTTATAGGCTTGTTTGGCAACTTCATTTTTAATAGCTGAAATACAGATTTCCTTTAAAGTAGGACGTTTAAGCCTTCCTCACTGTTTTCCAAAGGACACAGTGCTGTTTGTTTCTCAGTTAATACTGTAAAAGGTCAGATTTGTTTATTTATTGTAAAGTATCATATTTATTTCTATGATTTGAGCAAGGTGCCTTGTGGTGGTTGTGACTGAAGGACTGCTGAGCTTAATCTGTTAAAATAATTTCAATAGACTTCCCCTAAAATACATTGCTGCCTGTGCAAAAGGCCCAGCTGCTGCATGCATGACCTGAATGAAGCAAGTCAAGCCTGCCCAAGTGGCATGCTGGTGACATAGACATTTGGTCTATGCTTAGGTGTCCAAGGATAGCTGCCAGGTGGTAAACCATTTGTAGTCTTGATTTCTGCTGAGGATGCAGCTTGTGGGAAAGGCTCTGAACTGCCTTTTCTACCTGGGGGCAGAGGTGGGATATGAACAATGGAGGGGAAGATCAGTAACACGCCTTTCCAGTTGATCAAACTTCAAGTACATATGAATGTGCACCTGTAAAAACTTCTTCCCATATTTTTCCAGTGGCAGTAATAGTAATCTGTGGCTGTGTCTTTTTTCCCCAGACGATTTTGCAGAGGAGGAGGAGGTGCAGTCCTTTGGCTACAAGAGGTTTGGTAAGTGCAGCAGATATTTCAGTTCTTTCTTGTGTAGTGTTCAGGGTAAGTCAGACCCTTGCTGTGAAAACCTCCCCTGTCGGCAGCATCAAAACGTCCAGGTACCATTGCCCACTTCAGTCTAATATCTGCCCAGTGTGTTGTTCAGACTTGGTTTGTTTTCTTGGCAAACACAGTGCTTCAGAAAAAGCCCTGGTCAGGAGTATGAAGCTGTTGGTTTCAGTTTGATCATTGGCATCCTGAAAGCGAAGACCATGTTGGAACAGAAATGAATGTGCTGGCTGGGAAAAAGGGTCCACTCCTCTTACATGTCCAGCTTATCTCCCCTTCAGCCTACAGACTGGGTTTGGAGGTGTTCTGGATGTGGTGGCATGGGCCACTGGAGCCTCACAGCCTGGTTGTGCACTTTGTGCTTCTCTCAAAACAAAAAGTCCAAGTCTGTGGTGTGGATGGGTCCTGATGTCAGTCATTATCACAACGAGGTTGGTCTCTTTCATTTTCCACTTACCTTTTGTTGGCAGCAAGTGGCATTCTTGTGTGCAAAAGTCTGTGCCATGCATCTCTGCAGGGGTCAGCAGTCTTGGGGGCTCCTCTTATCAAGGATCTGATGTTCCCTTTCCCTCGGGGAGATGTTTCAGTCTCTGCAGCTAACAGCTTCCCCTGGGGCAGGCTGGAGGTGACTCAGTGGCCTCTGAGCTCCTGCAGCACCAGCTCTGTCTTGAAGCAGCCAAAGGAGCTCCTCATCCAAGCTGCTAGCTGCCTATCCAACTGGAAACCAGCAGGAGAAAAGTTCACTTTTTTTTTTTTTTTTTTTTTAATCACCAGGGGAAAGTGGATGCAACAAGAGTCACTTTCTACAATCCCACTTGGCAAAGGGATAGGAAAGGGCAGGCTGAAAATAAAAAACAACAGTTCTCTCCATCCCAAAACAAGCAGGGGAAGCAGTGTAAGGAAATGTGGCATTCAGGAGGTGGGGATCACATTCGCATGACCTCTTCTACCCCCTGAACTACTCCACTGCTCCCTGCTGTTGAGCTTTATTTTGGATAGGTCAGCCAACCACAGAGCCAGCATCTGTGGCTTGGAAAGTCCTACCATAAGGCTGCACACAGGGTTTTTTTTCCCTACTCTTTTGTGTTGTGGTTTTTGTCTGAGTTAGGCCCTGTAATAGCAAAAGGACTAAAAAAACCCAAAACAACAAAACAACAAACCCAACCTTGAGAAATGGGAAGAACTGTTCATTTCTGTCACCTTCAGCTGAGTAAAAAACATTAGGATTCGTTAGCACCTATAGCTTCCCTCTGTGTTGCCCACTGCCTGGTCAGCCTGCTTGGTGCAGGGACCTGTGAAGGGTTTCAGCAAGGAGCAGGTGCCCCTCTGCCCTTTCTGTCCCAGTGGTGAATGCCCTTTTGTGACACGATGGGATGTCTGCATGCCAACTTGCCCAGGTAATGTGGTGCTACCAGTGTGAGGTATTTCTCCCCTCAGAAGTGCAGAGTTTAGCTGTGCATTTCCAGAAATGAGGAGATGTTACCACCAAAGAAGAAGAGAGGGTATCTCCACCCTTAGAAAACACCCATAACTCCCTTCTCCATGGAAAAGCATCACTGTGCTCAGGGAGAGGTTCCACATGTCTGCAGTGCAGAAGCAGAGGGGTCATGAAGTGTTGGCACTGCTGAGACTTGTGTAATTCAGAGGTGCACTGATCTAAGAAGCCTTCTTTGTCTCTGCTGGTTTTGAGTCCAGGCTTCCTCCCATACCCCCTTCCTCCCATACCCCCTTCCTCATCCTTCCCAGCACTGTGGGGCAGCAGTAGTTGGAGCTTGGCTGTCATGTTCTCCATCACACACACACCCAGCACACACACTGCTTGCCTGCACATGCTCATCTTTTGGTGTCCCCTAAAGGAGGAATTTCTCCTCCCTCAGAAAATCCATCTTGGTGTGTTCCTGTTTCTACAGTCCTGGCTGCATTTCCAGGCAGCCTCTGAGCAACCTCTGCCCAGAGTGGAAGCCACAATGCTGGCTGCTTTACCTGGCACCAGGCTCCTCCATTCAGGAAGGTGACATGCACATCTTTTGGAGTTTTTAACCCCAAATTCACTGGTCATCTGGGTTGGCATTTCCAATGAAGGACCAGAAGTTGTTCTTGGGGTCACAATGGAGCCGAGTAGTTCAATCTCCTGCCTGACCAGTAGCAATGTTATGCCTACCCTCCCAACTGGTGATCACTGTTGGCTCTGGGATCATCCTCACTGGTTGAAGAAAGCAATATGGGGGGACCCCAAGGCAGGAAACAAGGTTTGTTATGGAAATGCTTAATAAAAGGTCATTTTGAAAGGAATCCTGCCCTGCCTGCTAGCTGGTGCTGTAGAGATGCTAACTCTGTTCAGGTTCAGCCTCCTGGAGTGGGCAGTGATAAAAGCAGCAGTGGTTTTTTTTTGTTGTGTTAATACATTGTGACTGAAGTAGACCCCCTAAGCCCTGTTGACATGAGACATGGTAGAAGGACCATGAGTCAAGTGCCTTTGACTCCATTATTTGGAAGTGTGAGGCCTTGTTTGGAGCACAACTTGCTCCAAGGTGGGGATGGCCAAAGCATGATTTTGTGAAAAACATGGCTTTTGGTGTGTCACTGCTGGCAGCTGGGGACAAGTGCTGGTCAGCACTTGGCAGACAAAGCCTTTACCAAACTGCTTTCCTAGAGTTCAACTGAAGAGTTTATTATTAGCTGCCTTCTTGCTGAAGCCTGTAGTTTGCTTCAAGGAAGGAAGTGATCTGGGGAGGGATTCTCCAGCAGTTCTCATTTTCACAGAATCATAGAATTATTTAGGTTGGAAAAGATCTTTAAGATAATCAGTTCCAACCATTAGAGCCTGTTCCAGGGCTTTCCAACCCTTCAGTGAAGACATTTTTCATAATGTCCTATTTAAACCTCTCCTCTTTTCTCTTCTCTCTTCTCTCTCTCCTCTCTCCTCTTTCTTTTCTCTCCTCTTTCTTTTCTCTCCTCTCCCCACTTTCTTTTCTCTCCTCTCCTCTCCTCTTTTTTTTCTTTTCCAGTACTTACTGAGGCAGTTGGCAGAAAACGGGAATCTTGATAAATAACTGGAAGCTGATGTGTGTGCAGTATTGCCATTGCAGAGGAGGCTCAAAGTGCTCCCGAGCTGTCAGGGTGCCACCAGCATGTCCCTCCTCTCCCAGTAGATTGTCTCTTGTGGTGTGAAAGGCAGGGCTGATAAATGGGTTATTGCTGATCTAGCCAAAGCAGACATTTAAGATTGCCACTCTTCTAAATACAGAAAGCAGTTGTTGCACCCTGATAAATCCATCAGCCTCAGGCAGTCACAGCAAGAGTCAAAAAGTTATCAGGCTTATGTGTCCTTTGTTACCTTCCTCAGGAGCTGTAAGAGCCCTTCAGGTCCATGGCTCTGGAGCTGCCCCTCTCCAACCCATCCTGCTGCCCTCATCCAAACTCAGAGAGAGGCCCCGTGGCAGTGCTGGGGGGACTCGAGGCATTCCTGCTCTGTGCTCTTACCCAGGATAGTTTCTTTTTATTACAGGTCAAGATATTTTATTTTTATTACAGGTTTTTCCTATGTAGTATAATTTACATTCTCAACACATTTCTTCATACTTTTCATTTGCATGCTTGGAGCAATAACCTGGCTGACCAATCTTTTACAGAGCTGTGTTAAAAGGCTGTGTGGTCACCATTATGTGTGAGTTTTGCTCTCTATTTTTCATTAGGGCTGTAAAATAGATGTGTGGGCTGAACAGCACATTGTACTTGTGAATGGAATGAAAAACATTGGCTATGCTGTAAGCACACCTGGGATTTTGTACCTACTTCCTTGTAAACTAGCAGGAGTTTACACTGACAGATTTGCCACTCAGGCACCTCCTGCAGACATTCCTGCTCGCTGTGGTTAGAGGGCAAAGGTCTCTCCAAACACCTGACTGGTGAGTGGGGTCGGTCTCTTCTCACTGGTGACAGGGGACAGGAGAAGGAGAAATGGCCTCAAGTTGCACCAGGGGAGGTTTAGGTTGTATATCAGGAAAAACTTCTTTACAGGAAGGGTTGTTAAGCACTGGAACAGGCTGCCCAGGGAAGGGGTTGAGCCGCCATCCCTGGAGGGGTTTAAGAATCATTTGGATGTGGTGCTTGGGGACAGAGTTTAGCAGTGGGCTGTTAGAGTTGGGAGAGTAGGGCTGGGTTTGGGTTGGACTCTATCCTCTTGAAGGTCCTTTCCAACCTGAGCAACTCTTATTCTGTGACTAATTGTGTCTTCTGCTGCCCACTTAGCAGCATGCCAGGGAAAAGGAAAGCTCAGAGCAGATTGTTAGCATGGTGTTTTGTCTGCTGCACTCCACTCAAAGCAGTAGAGCAAAAGTGCCACAGTGTTTTGACATAAGATCTCATTTAATAGAACATCAAGCTGCCCTGCCTCTGTGTGGCCTGTGTTTCCCATGCTCCAGGGGCAGCTGTTGCAAGGAAGGTGTGAAACTTCATCAGCTGAGCCTGAACCTGAACTAGACCCAGACCTGGCAGCCACCATCACACTGAGCAGCTCTGAGCCCAGCCAGTGTCCTGGAGCAGCTGACACCAGGAATGTGGAACACCATGTTATTGTACCTTAGCAAATTTCTTGGTGATTTTTCAGACAGCCATTTTTATGTCTGAAGGTTGACTTGAATGAGAAATCTGAATATAGGACTTAGGATGGGAATAGTTTCACCTACTTTTAGGGAGCCTAGAGATCTACCTCTCTAAAGACACCTGTCCTTAAAATGGCAGTAGGAAAGTGAGGCTGATGCTACACAAAGGGACTTCCATGCTGAGAAAGAGCATCACATTCCTTTTGAGTTACTACATAGAGACCTTTGAGTCCAGATCTCTGTATCATGTCCTATAAAAATGCTAGGGAAAGCCTGTGAGAGGGAGCAGTCACAGAGACAGCACAAATAAAGAATCTGTAGGTATTTTAGGTCTGTTTTGCCTGTTTCAGACACTAACAAGGAGCAGCACATTTCTTTACTAAGACAGAACCAATCTCAACTCCACTGTACTGCAGTACAACAGATCAGCCAAAGGAAAGTTGGACTAAAATGTTACCCAGTCTCAATTAACCTATTGCATAGGGGTAAACTAAAGGGAAGCAGCCAAGAAATTTCCATTTGTCCTGTGTCAGCCTGGGTTAAATGAATGGGCTGGGATTCTGGAAAGCTGAGAGGGGTCGGGAGGGAGGCACAAGCAGGAAGCAGTCTTGCTCCATGCCCAGAACCAGAATGGACAAGTGTTGTGCAATGGGTGCCTGGAGAGCTTTATGTTCTGCAGACACACAGCTTGGTCAGGAATGCATCTGGAAAATCCATCCAATCAGAGAGAGAGATCAATGCCCTGAATAAATAAAACATGAGTGTGTTTTATTGTGGTTCAGTTTGTGACTTGGTTCAGCTTGTAAAGGATGGAGTCAGCTGGAAGTTTTGTAGGAGGCTGAGTGCAAGACACAGGGATCCGCTTCTCTTCAGCCCAGCTAAGGCTTGTAGGGAGATTCTGTGTTAAAAGTCATTTGCAGGCATTCAGACCTAGGGTAGCAGGAGTCTGTAGCATCTTTTCTGACATAATGCTGCAAAGATGTAGGGTGGATTTGTTTTAAGGATGTCTGCTTAATAGGGTTTCACTGGGTATCTTTCAAAACCTGAGATTTAAAATCTTTGAAAAATTGCTTCTCCACACTGGTAACTATGTTCTCGTTACCAAGGTCTTGGCCAGCAACATGAAAAAGTCCACCAAGTTTTATATTTTTTATTAGCCCAGGAGTAGGTGTGGTTGTTCTTACTTGCCAGGCTTGTGGGGGTCAATATACCCTACATTTGGTAGAGCTCAGTGGCAGAAAATATACCTTTTATCTTCTGCTGAGAGATTTAAGGTGAGATTTCAGGCCGTCTATGTATGTGGTAACAACTGATGACTCAAAGATTGCTTGTATACATTTCTGTTTTATCACATAATTCAGGACAGTCTGGTTACAAAAAATAATACACAGAGCCAAGGGATATCTTCCTTCTTTCCTTCTCCCTGGAAGTTAATTGCTTCAGGTGGAAATACCCCTTACAATTCATGATTTTGTTCTAAATCTGACCTGTAAGTCTCAAGAGTGGGAGAGCTCTTGTCCTTAATTAACATTTCAAATAGTCTGAATCTAGAATAATCTAAACACCATAGAGGTTTCAACATAGCATCTTGCACAGCTGAATGCCCTTGTCCCCTTGTCACTGCTTGTGTGCACAGATGTTTGTATTCTAACCTATGTGCTCCATTCCATTATGAATACATCCAAACTGGATTTGGTCAGTGTGTTGAGCTACCTAATAGCATGACTTCAAATATGCCAAAAAAATAGACCTGTGGCCCTGATTGCATATAGGTTCCATGTGGAAATGTGTGTTCCTGGGTGTATTTTTCCCCAGGTGTGGAAAGCCAAAAACCTGAGAGGTGGTTCTTGTCCTTACCCTATTCTAAGTTCTCAGTCACAAATCCTCTGGTTATCTCAAACAGGCTAACTCATCACTGCTCCATAATTTGTCTTCTTCAGAAATCAGGTTTCTGCTTGATTAACACTGAGATATATTCAACCTCTTTTCCAGATTCAGAAAAATGACCCTATGCCTATCACAGTGTTATGTAAAATGTCTAAGTACCCTGCAGAAAGCAGCAGAGACAAGGACTGGAGACTACCCAGTGTAGCTGCGGGGGTGGGACAAAGCAAGCCAACCAACATCTGGTTCTTCTGTTTGTTGCAGAGGAGCTGAAAAAGCTTTCCAAAATACTGAAAACTTTAAAACTGGTGCCTTTTAGAATAGCTGGTAAGGGTTAGCTCAAATTAGGAGAAAACTTGGAGGTGCCAAGTAATGAGTTTTTGGTGTGTGAGGGTTTGAATCAGCTGAAATACTGCAGGAGGAGCAGACGTGTCTTTGTTGTCTCTCTCTTGGGTCATCAAACAGAACTGAAATGAAGATCGTTTTTCAGAGACTTGTAATGCAGCTCCTCTTTGCTCCATCCCTGCTCGTCCTGGATCAGACACATCCCTTCTTGCAGGGTCCTAAACAAAGCATCAAATGGCATCCCTGAAAGATCCCTCTCCTTTGTGTTGTGTTCACAGTTCAAGTTTGAGGTGCAGAAAACAACATGATCTTGGAAATGCTGGTCTGTGGTGCCATGAGGGAACCCCCATGTTATTTTTTTTTCCCTTTTCAAGAGATACAGGAGCAAAGTAGAGGGTGGCTTCCCTCCTTTTTTCGGTGTAGCTGGAAGCCTGACCCTTACTCTCCCCATTCTCTCTGCCTATGTGGTAAAAAGCAAGTCTCAGGCTCAGTCCTGAGCCCATCAGGAGGATGCAGCAAGGAAATCTGGTAGCTGCAGGAAACTCCTGCCATTGTCAGAGGGCACCCTGTAAACCCCATAAATCTCACAGCTCAACTCCTGCTTCAGCAAACCTTGACTGTGGGCCAGAGGCAGACAAAGGGACTGCACAGGGTTTAACCCCAGGGGGCTGTGAGCTGGGGCCCACCTTTGCAGCAGCAGCCACATCAGCTCCCCTGCTGCAGCTCTGCGTCCTGGCTCTTGAGATACTGGTATTCTTGGCCATCTGCTTTGGGAAATGCATCATGGTGGAGCTGCTTTTATTCTCAGTTGGCTATGCAAGAGGTCACTGTGAGTGGTCCTGAGACAGGGAGCTGTGTTCTCCACAAGCCCTTTTTATCACCCTTGGTTTGAATAGCAGTTGAGCCTCTCATCTTGTCTCCAGTGGAAAGAGACACCTTTTGAAAGCCTCTCATTTGCTGTAGAGAATTAACTTTCACATGCACAAAACCAGGAAAAAAACCCCTATAAAATAACCTAAAGAGGTGCTAAGAATCTGTCTATGTCCAGTGAGTGTTCAAAGTGGCCTAGAAGAGGTTAAGTGGAAGTGTCTTTGTAAAAGGAAGCAGAAGAGCTGACTGAAATGAAAAAGCATCTTACGTCAAAGGAATACTCACATCACTGTAGTCCTCTTCATTCTGAGTCAGTTGGTTGTGCTGATGTGGCACTATAATTATTTTATTCAGTTTTTCTCCCTCCTGGGAGGTTTATAAAACAGTGTTTTAGAAATAAAATAAATAATGTCTAATATCTTTTCTGTTGCTCTTCTGGGAAGACTTGTGTGGAGTTAAAAGAAAATACCCAGTGAAGCTGTGAATAGGAGACATTCCAGGGTGGGTGTGTTTTGAGGTTTGTGTGGGATTTTTATACTAGTCCCCTCATATGTCTTGCTTTTTTATTTATTTATTTTCATATGTTTTTAGTACAGTGAATAGTGAATTAGCCAACTTATTCCACAAGTTATGGGAGCTTAGCAGGATGATGAGTTGTAGGACTCTCAGAACCTTTGCAGGTGTGTCCTTCAGCCAGTTCTGCTGGAAGGGAGCTGCGATCCCGTCCTAGTCTTGCAGCCCTCACCCAGGGAAATTCCCAGCAAGAATTTTTTTGGCAGACACTTTTATCTCCTTTTTGCCATCGGGTCTGTATGTGAAGTGGTTTTACAGCCTCCAAGTGACTGCATTTCACCCTTTGAGATTGCTGTTCCCAGAAAGTCCCTGGGAGACCAAGAGGAGTGCTGTATGAGGGATGTCTTGTCCCCAGACACCTTCAGTGTGGAGATCGTGTATTTTACCCCATTCTCGGCTCTGTTAGGACTCTGCCACAAAGAGAAAAACCAACATCTACTAGCAAATCAGTACTGGGAGGAGCCGGTGATGTGTTCACACACCTTCTCTTGAGCTTTTTGCAGCAAAATCCTCAGTCCAGCAGAGCCGATCTGTTTGAAAGACATTCCCTCTCTGATGGACACGTTGCCTTAACTTAGCTTGACTCATCAGTCAAGGGCACAACTGGGTTTTTTTTGGTGCTGGAGTCAATAAAAGCTGCATGGGTTTTTCCTCCAGCCCTGTATTGGAAGTACAGTGCTGAGAGCAGGAAAAAAACCCGGGCTGCAAGGCTGCTGGGTCTGGAACCTGGTGGCATAGCAGCAAAGCCAGGAGGAGCTGGCAGGGCACGGTGGGGACAGGGTCCCAAAGCTTGGCAGAGGGCCTCTGTCCTGAAAGTTCGGTTACTATTACTTGGCTGCCGTTCAGTAGGGTTCATGTTTCTGAGTCCATTCATGGAAAACAACATAAAACCCTTGGGAGTGCTCCAGCTCCTGCACTGCCTTCCATTGCTCTGGTTTTCCTTGCCCGGTTTGGCTGCACCAGAGCGGGCTGTGCCACAAGGGTGTGTTTCAGGACAGGGTTAAATCCAGCCGCTGTCTGGAAAGCAGCAGGGTCCCCAGGAGAGCCCTAAACCCCGGGAGTGCTGATCTGTTTCCTGCCTTTGTTGTGATTCCTGCCCTGTAACCCAATCTCGCCTGTGAACCAGCCTGACCCCGGCCCAGCTGTGTCAGCAGGGCACGGACCCCACTGGTGCCACCCGTGTCAGCAGGGCACAGAACCCCACTGGTGCCACCAGTGTCAGCAGGGCACACACCCCCACTGCTGCCACCCCTGTAGCAGGGCACACACCCCCACCGGTGCCACCAGTGTCAGCAGGGCACAGACCCCCACTGCTGCCACCCATGTCAGCAAGGTTGGCCTCCAAAATTCCTAACAGAGAGTTGAGTAATTTGCTTTGTCAATCACTCTCCTAGGAAAGTTTCTCCTCATGTTGAGGTGGATCCTTCTTTGCTCCAGTTCTCCCCATTGTTCCCTGTCCTGTTGCTGGGCACTCCAGAGCAGAGCCTGGCCTCTTCCATCTGACACCCACCCCTCAGATACTTACAGGCATTCATCAGATCACCTCTCAGGCTTCTCCTCTCCAGACTAAAGAGAGAGATGTTCCAGTCCCTTAATCAACCTCATAGCCCCTGTTGGACTCTCTCCAATGGATCCCTGTCTCCCTTGAACTGGAGAACCCACAACTGGACACAGTATTCCAGGTGTGGTCTCACCAGGGCAGAGGGCAATGGGAACTTCCCTAGACTTGCTGGACATAACTGACTGCTTTTTACATGGGTCTCAATATGGCCCTTCAGGAAAATCCCACAAAAAAATGAGCATGGTATTTAAGACTGTAGGTGGGGACTCTTTTTCCATGTTTACTTCCAAGGTGTTTAGAAGATTTCATGTTCTTAATGGAAGAAGAGCATTATCTGCATGCCTCTGCACATGGTCTATGGAGCCCACAGTTCTGCACATTGCCTACAAGCGCTGTCCCATGTAGTCTCTCTCATAGGCATGAAAGAATAAAATAGCACGTGGTGCTGTGAGAGGACACGGGAAGTTCCACCTCAACATGAAGAGGAACTTCTTCCCTGTGAGGGTGCCAGAGCCTGGCACAGGCTTCCCAGAGAGGCTGTGGAGTCTCCTGCTCTGGAGACTTTCCAGCCCCACCTGGATCTGTTCCTGTGTGGGCTGCCCTGGGTGTTCCTGCTCTGGCAGGGGGTTGGACTCGATGCTCTCCAGAGGTCCCTTCCAACCCCTGCCATGCTGGGATTCTGTGATTCTGTGACTGCGGGAAAAGGTGTCAGCTCCCAGAATCGAATCTGATGGATCAGTCTGGGGAGAGGAATGGGGCAGAGGTGGACCACAGGGCCCCCTGACTCTGCTGCTGTAGGCCCCATGGCAGTGGTGCTGTGTACCCAGGAGTGCAGGTGAGTAGCATGGGGTGATGCACAGCAAGAGAACCTCATCTTCTCAGTTTGTTTTCTTTCTTGAGGGCCTGGTGTGAGCTGGCCCTACCATCTGCTCCACTTTTGATCTTTTTCTAGCACGGCCTGTGTGTTTTTCAAAGCATTTTGCTGCCAAGGCTGACCACTACTAAGAGAAAAAGCAGTCAGCAAACTACCCCGTTGAAAAATGCCTTGGTTTAAAGCTTTGCAGATTATATTGCTTGGTTTTCCACCAACTCATAAGGACAGTGCCAGCAGATTTCCAGTAAACTAGACATTTAGTCAAAGTGGCTTCTTTGAAATACTTGAAGAGTGGCACTGGGGAGGTTTCAGTGAATGATGGTGTAAAGAGGAGGACAATCTGCCGATGAGATACCCAGAGCAGAACATCGTTCTCTTGAGGTTATGCTTTGTTACAAGGATTTGGGCTTTTCCATGCTGCTTTTCCAGGCTTTAAAATACTGGTTACTCATTTCAGTTGTAATATAGTAGGCAAAGGGATTACTTTCTTTCTGGAATTTCTTGCTTCAGACTCTTTTTGAAATTCAAGGCATCTGTCTATAACATCTTTTTTTTTTTCACCGTGTTTTTAAGTTGCTTTTCAAAATCTGAAGAAATTGGAGAATTTTCTCACTATTTCTCACAAATTACATTGCTAGGTCACAGAGAAATCTTCTGGAAATAGGCACAACTCCACTGATGAAAACAGTGTTGTCCCTGCGAGTGTTAAGTATGAAATGACTTGACTAGTTCTGCATCACCCCACTGTTGGAAAACAGGATTAAATGATATTTGTGCCGCCAGCTGGAAGGCCTCAATATGAATGTTGCTTTACACTGCAGTTAGACTCATAATTTATTGTCATTGTATTTAGTGAATTAGAGCCCAGCTCTCAGTGGGCAGGACTAGCATTGTGCCACTCATCGCAGGAGCTTGGGGTGCCTCCTGCAGAAACAGAGTCTTCTGCTTTAAGCTCTTAAATACCTTTGTGGATATGTACCTGGGCATTTTCATTTTGCAATGTTATATTTTCTTCTCCTTGTTGTAAAAATGAGGGCAGTTTCCATTTTTATGATGCTGTATCTAGTAATTCACACAGGGTCCTCTCTCCCACCACCTGGTTCAAGAACACGATGTAAATGCGTAAGGAAGAGTTTGAAAAACCTGAGTAGTGTCCAAGTTATTTCATCTCACTGTGAATGGTTTAAAGTTTGGCAATAGTAAAGCTAATATTATCATGGACTTTTGCATCAGGTCAGTATTGTATCTGTAGAAATTAACATTTTCTTCAGTGCTGGATCTTCTCAATGAGCAATAGTATTAAGAGAGCATTGCCCCAATGCATTGGCATTTACTACCAGCTGACTCGAGAAGGATGTTCCAACATGCTCATTGTTGAATTATTCATTTGTAATGAATAAAAGAGATGCTAAATGTGGCCCTAGATGAATGAGTGATAAAAGGGTTAACAGTTCAACTTGGCTTGATGATATTTTGTGTTTCAAAATTAAATCTATCTCCATCTATATTCCATAATACAGATTATCCCACTCTGTATGTTTCTTAGGTTTTCTTAGCTTCTACTGGGGAAAAGGTTGTAAGAAACCAGTGGGATAACTCAGAGTTTGCTACCTTGCAGCTCTGCTCTTCAACTATATTTCTTGCTGTGTCTCAAGGAACAACATTAGTGACTACTTTCTTTTGTTATGCCCCAGCTGGCTTGTAAATATACTCCACGGGAGGAACAGCAAGGACCAGGCTTATCTTACTACTATTTTGCTATTAAAAAAATTATCAGTAGTCACTTAGCTCCCTTGGGGCAGTCACCCTCACCACGGGCTGCTACCACCATGCAGAGGACCTGGGCTTTCATTTGTAAGGTTCTTTGGAGAAAAAAAATGGAGAGCAGGGCAAACCAGGAAGGCCAATTCTTGCTTTTAACCAGGATATGTAGTCATGAGTGTCACCAGGCACTGGGAATCAGGAGCTCATGCTGGTTCCCTCCATGGCATTTCCACTGCCAGTGGAGGGAGTGTGCTGTGAAGGGACAAATCTCCTGCTTTGTCCCCTGTGCTGCTCACTGCAGGATCACTGTAGGAGGGACTAATCAGAACTGACAGCAATTAAGAGTAATTGAGGTGGTCTTTCTAGCTCAGTGATTTTCCCTGTAATTTTTCATAATGAGAAATCAGAAGGAAACCCAAATGCTGTTGTTCCCTAAGCTCTCACAAGCCATTTCTGATTGTCTTGGGATTCAACAACTCATTTGATGGAGAATTGGCAGCGCTCGGGTTGAGTAGTTTGGTTGACACCAGTTTCCTGAGTGTCTGTGTGCTGACATTTTTGTTTACATTCTTTAAACGTGTGGAATGTTAATTTTTCAGGTTTTTTTTTTTGGGGGGGGGGTTGGGTCTTGTTCTTGAGTTATTTTGAGTCAGCTTGTTTATCATGTGAGTCAAGCCAGTGTGATGTACTGTCCTCTGGTGGTGATGCAAGAAAAGGAGCTGTGAAGGCAGGACTGGCCAAACAGGCTTCTTGTCACAGACTTCTGGTCACAGTACATTACTGGCTTTGGAAAACATATTAATAACGTGTTTTTCTTTGTTGTATAGTATTGTCTATGTTTAGCACGATGAGAACAGATAAGATAAACTTGCTGAGGGTGCACTTGACCCCACTATGGCATAGATGAAGATACTAAATAGTATTGGTCCCAGGGTGAACTCTTGAGGGACACCACTCATTGCTGGTTCCCACTTGAACATTGAGCAGTTGAGTGTAATTCTTTCAACATAGACATCCATCCAATTCCTTATGGATCTAACAGTCCATCCAGGAAAGCAATATCACAGCCTGCTGC